>CALSBZ010046654.1:2381602-2392150 GCA_943591055.1 Gobionotothen gibberifrons | reverse complement strand
GTGTGTGTGTGTGTGTGTGTGTGTGTGTGTGTGTGTGTGTGTGTGTGGAGTGTGTTTCTGAAGGGGAAATTGCTTTTGTCGGCAGTCTGACCTCTCTTTGGTCCAATTCGCCTCACAGATTTGTCATCCCCATACAGACTGCAAATAGTTTGGGGGTTTGTGTTAAACCCTATTGTACTGCACCTAATAGTACATGACACATGCACACACACTTTACAGCATGAATGTATTCATCAGTCCGATTTACCATTCAGGAGTGTATAATATCTTGTCTTTCTGAGGCTGTAGTGGGCAGGTGAGGGTCATTGTTCCAATTATAAAACAAATACTTCTGACTGCTTTAGCCACTTCATTTGCTTTACATTCCCGCAACGAGGGATGTATTTTTTGTATTTACCTATTTGCTGACGTTCTGTTCCAGCAGGATAAAACGTAGTCTATATCTCAAGAGAGTGCATGTGTGAGTGGATGTAGCTGGAAATAGAACTGTCTGTGTGCTCGGTGCCCTCGGTGCAAGAGCCCATAGTGCTGACTGCTTTTTTTTTCTTCATGCCACTGGGATAAAACACCTCTGATATTAGTAGTTACGGGAAAGTTAAAAGGGATCAAACAGATGGTGTGAATCATGAGCATGATTTTAATAAAAGTTCAACATCCCTTTTTAATTCGATTAAGGCACATATAAAATATATTTCCCACCTTTATACCTCTTTCATCTAAATGGATCTGCATGACAGGGCAGTGAACTGCTGTGTATCGGGTTTGTGATACTTTAGATGCCTAGTCATGTGTGCTACAGCAGCTGTACATAATTCACAATGTACACTTACAGTTACTGAGTGCCCTATTTAAACTGACCTAGCTTAGTGCCACACTAGTGGCCTTTAGATGGTCAAATCATGCTGTAATCACATAGGGTTGCTGTTTATAACTCAGACTACTGTAAACATAAGCCTTCCTTGAATCACACCAACTACAAGCCAGTATCTATTTTAAAGGGTTCTTATGTCCACCACTCTATACTGAGTGACTCCCAGAAGGGAGTGTGAGGGAGGAAGAGTGCTGAAAAAAGACAAAGTGTGATACATCCACCTTCCCTAAAAAGAACATTGATAACGTGTCTTCAACAGCCTCAGCCTTTACTTGTATTACTCATTTCCTTATGTAAGGATCATCTCTTCTGTGTATACTTGCTTATGTCAGCTATCTGAAGTTCTATAGTATATAGTATTGACACTAGCCCACCAGGAAACATTTATTGTTGGCTGTTAAACAGTCTTTGCATGTTGGTTTGGATTCATTAAAGATTAACATTTGATATGGTTTTGTGTAATTTTTTTTGCAACAATGTTTTGTTTTATGATTCAAATAGCTTTGTCACACCATATATTGTCATGTTGTATTAACAACAAACGTATACTAGCGATTTAAACCATACAATGAATTAGGAAATGTTTCTCGAGGTCATAAACCAAGCGAGAATGAGGATAATTTTTTCATAAAGTTCTTTAAAATCTGACTATTTGCTTTTAGACAGAACAAAGGTTAAGACATGTAAGGCATCAATTATGTTGCAGTCACGTGGGCTGTGCCCACGTGACTGGGCTCGCGCGGCCTATCAGCCGTCATGGTTTCCGAACCTTTTCTGTGCTTTTGCCGGTCGTTTTCCCTGTTTTTGGGTGTTTTTTGCAGGTTTAAATAAGGTTTAATGTCAGGATTATTACTTTAGGGTTAGCAATCATTAAGTGTAAAAAATCCATGTCTTCGCATTCATTGGACGATTAACTTGGGTTCGTGGAAATGCAACCCTCCACCCAAATGCCAAAATGCCATCCAATTGGCATCTAAATGCGTCACTTCCCTCTGCTCTATTACCTTGTCAAGTTAGTTTTTAGTCCATTCTCTGCCAACCCTCTTAGGAAATGCACTTCTCTCAAATGACATGTATCGACCATGTTATTTTCCTTTGCAAACACAATGCTGATTTCACTACATTTCACAAGACCAGGGTCCATTAACCCATTGTGTTATTTTAAATGGGTCATTAGTTTTGTGCTCTAACCTTGAAAGATATGTCATACCGAGTCTTTAAACCCATTACCTCGTTGCCCGGTCACACTTGACTGTTTAAGCCTCCTCGGTCTCCTATGCTCATGAAACTCGGGTTGCTTATTCCCAGGTATCCAGGGGTGACTGGCCTCAAGGCAGTGCCATTTCCCGGGGTCTAAATAGCCAATTAGCTGAGACCTTGGGAACAACATTAAGGCAACCATTAGAAATTAGCCATTGACATTTGGCTGCTGTACTAGTAGACTGCTATTCAGACTGAATGGCCATTTCTTTGGAACAATTTGAGATGTGGATGTGGATTCAGAGCTCTGGCAACAGGCTAATAATAAATGGTAGATCAATGCATTTTCACCAATACAGTTAAATCTTTATATTTCCACCTATTTATTATTGTTTTGAAATTGTCTTTGTAATCCACGTTTTGCATAATGGAGGAAACTAAGCATCTTGAATGTGCTGTAGTTTAAATCTCTCCTGCTCTTGATATAGAGTCCTGTAAAGTGAAGCACGACAAACAACACAAATAAATTAATCAATACCCAAAATTAATTTTATATTTATATTTACCAACTAAATGTTTTAATGTAAATGTATACTGCTGCATGTCCAACAGATAGATTACATTATTTCTGGATATTATGTTCCCATTTATAATTGTCCACCTTGTTAATCAACTTGAAAATCCACTTTGATTTCAGCTTGAAATAATATGATTTGTACGCATATTCTGAAATGCTCAACTGATCACTAATTATTTTCAATGTCTTGTGTTACAATGGGTCAAACCTGAGCAAATATAACACATAGCATAGTTGACATAATGTAATCTAGTATGCCATATATTATTAAGCATAATTTCCGCCCTACTATGCTTACAAGGACACACTCTGCATTAGCTCAACCTGTATGCATACTTGCCAACCTTGAGACCTCAGAAATCGGGAGCATTTCAAAACCACCGCGGGGGGGGGGGATCACCGGAGCTGTATTAGATTAACATTAACATGCTTATTGTAGTTGTAAGTGCACTGCCTTGCGGCCTGAAGCATCATCCTTGATGGAGCATATGTGTGGGCTGGACCTGTATTTTTTTTCCTTTCAGGAAAGGAGTGAGCAGAGGGTAGAGTTGTCGATTCTTGTTCTGTTTTCTGTGACTATCTTCCTCACCCTCTTACCCCTTGTTTCCATCGGGTCCGTCTGCGTCGCGTTACGACTGCGCCGCGTTTTTGGTCCGACCTCCTCTAGTGTCATAACCCACCGGGCGCGTTCCAGAAGTCTTTCAGAAGCGGAGCGTCGTGCATGCAGGCTCGCAGTTTTGTTATTGAGTTGGGCATCCTGGACATTTGTACTTAGTATTAAGTATTAATTAACTTTAAAACATTAATATGTAGTTGTTACCTTCCACTCCACAAACTCCAGCGATTAAAAACCAGGCCTTGTCCTTTCTGATGTTGTCCTTGTAAAAGGCATTGGTTACATCTTATGAAATAGTATGTTTTTCCACTTCCATAATGAAAACTTCGTCGTCCATTGTGCGTGTCGTAGTGAAGGTGTTGTGATAAAGGAGGGGGGTCTGCAACATTTGTATATGTGGGGGATGGGCCTGGCCCGGATGCTCTGACCACAAGTATGCCTGTATGTCAGTTGAAGTGCAGGAAGATATGCTACACATAGTTGATCCGTCAACAGCAGCTATTTGCAGAGACGTGTTATATCTCACACAGGCTCCGCCCTCTACTGGACTCTATGGGTACTACTCTCTATCATGTCGTGCGTGCATTCACCTACTGAGTTACATAAATGTAGCCGGCCAATCGGGGCGAGCCTACCTGAATGCGCGCGCAGGCCCACAGTATATAAGGTGTCTACGCCCTCCGACCTTCATCCTTTTTCTCTTTAGCGAGCAGACAACTGAACAGAAGCAGTAAACGAAAGCAAGGAAGAAGAAATAATAATGGACTCACCACTCCTGGAAGCTCGGCTTTGCCCTACTTGCCCTGGCTTGATCGCGGGCGACGATCCTCATCGATGGTGCTTCGAGTGTCTGGGGGCTGACCACGGCGTGGAGGGTGGCGGACATTCCCCGTCCTGCAGTGCCTGTAGGGCGCTCCCGCGGCTTAGACCATTTCGAGCAGGCGTGGCACAGGACCAGGAGGACCTCGAGGTGGTGGAGATGGATGACCAGGAGGTGGCCGAGGAGGTGCCCTTCGTGTTCGTCATTCCGGCCCCGTTTGTCGAGGAGGAGGAAGACGAGGACTTCTCGCTGTCAGACCGAACCCCTCCTTTGCTCCCAAGAGCCTAAGGAGTTAGTTCAGGTCAAGGGCTTTGATATTCCACCCCATATTGGGGCCAGGGAGGCTAAATTGCACCTCCTCTGCCAAGTGCGTGCGCTAGCATGTTATGTAGAGCGCACGGCTGCCATTAGGCGCACTGAACAGCAGTTTGTGTGCTTTGGGGATGGTGTGGCTGGAAAAGCTCTCTTCAAGAGGCGCCTGACAGGATGGCTCTGCGAGTGCATTACACATGCCTACGGACGGGCTGGGAGAGCCCTCCCCACTGGGGTCCGTGCACACTCTACACGGGCTGTGGCTGTGTCAACAGCCTTATTCAGCGGCGTGAGTGTAGACGATATATGCACGCCGGCGTCTTGGTCTACGCCAGGCCCCTTCATAACGTTTTATCTCTTGGACATGTCTGGCTCCTTCTCGTCGTCTGTGCTTGCCGGGGCAACACATGACTGGTGAGAGGGAGGGGGGGGGGGGCTGTCCCCCCCCCTGGACATAATGCGCTTGTGTCTTTTCCCATGCTCCTTAGGGACTCGGGAGACATGGTGCGCAATCAGCCCCATACAGGGCAGACGGGGGGAGCCCTCCCCATTATCGTCCATGCACACTCTAAGCGTGTGTGAGTGTGCCTTATCCAAGCTGCGGCCCCAACTTCTCCACGGTTACAACCAAATGGGAGGAAGTGGGGATGCGGTGGATGTTAGCCAAAAGCCTGTCAGGGGCAGTGTGATGGGTCGATGTTGTTGGACGACAGGGCGTTTATAAATCGGCCTGTGTGAGATATAACGGGGGGTTACGTATTGTAACCCTAGTTATATAAGCACAGGCGGAGCCCTCTACCTGGGGGCCCTGTCTGTCCTATGCCACTCGCTGAAGAGGGTGTAGGATGACGGTCAGAGGGCGTAGCCACCTTATATACTGTGGGCCTGCACGCATTCAGGTAGGCTCGCCCCGATTGGCCGTCTACGTTTACGTAACTCAGTAGGTGAATGCATGCACGACATGATAGAGAGTAGTACCTATAGAGTCCAGTAGAGGGCTCCGCCTGTGCTTATATAACTTACGGTGGCCCTGAAGTGCAAGACACCACAGCATTTCAGAAAACGCCACAGCATTTCAGAAAACACTACAGCATTTCAGAAAACACCACAGCATTTCAGAAAACACAACAGCATTTCAGAAAACACAACAGCATTTCAGAAAACACAACACTATTTCAGAAAACACCACATCATTTCAGAAAACATCACAGCATTTCACATTGGACGGAAAGGGTATTCCTTTAGTGAGAACACTTCTTGTTTGTGATTGGACAGAGCCAGAGAAGCACTGCTGTGATTGGTTGTTTTTGCTGCCAGTCAAGAAATGACGCTTCGTGGTTGGCCCAACACATCAGCAGTTAGCTATTAGCACACACTCAGAGCTCACAGCTCCTCATATCTGTTCAGAAACTGGACACAAGTTAAACATATACAAAACACAGACTGTCTGTGTCATGGCGAATACAGTCGCTGCTTTATTTATGTCTGTATGACGTTGTTGTGAGTGTGGACGGAGCAGCTACAGGTTAGTTTAGCCCGATCGATCCGATTTACATGGAGATACGCCCCGCCCCCTCTCCAGCGTCTTGTTTGAATGACAGGAGTTAACACAGACTTAATGCTTTATTAATTCATGGTTTTTAAGGGGCTTATTTCCATGTACCGTACTTTCCGGACTATAAGCCGCTACTTTTTCCCCACGCTTTGAACATCGCGGCTTACACTACAGCTTCAAAAAAAGCTTGGAGCTGGGCGTGTCTGAAGCTTGGGGATTTTATTCGAGCCCCGCAACCAACAACCAATCACATGAATGTCCCGCCCCGTTTACGTAGTGTTAACATAGCGAGCAAGCTATGCTTGGATATACTGGATATAAAATCCCCAAACAGGCGAAAGCCTACCAGTTTCACCCACTGTCTCTGCCACCTCCCCCCATGCCTGGTTCCTCCGGTTGTATCCCGGTAAGTTAATAGGGACTGGTCATACAAAACCGGGTGATTTGCTACGGCGATAATTAGCTTATCCTCCATCTGTTTTTGAAATATAGAAATGAACGGCGGGATATCTCTCCCAGCTTAGACGCGGTTTGATTTGCTAGGACTTGAGCTGTCAGATTTTCAGAAACGGGATTTGATTGGCTGGCGCTGGCTTCTCAGCCACGCTACCCACAATTGGTGACCGACCAGTGGGTGCGGCTTATATTCAGGTGCGCTTAATAGTCCGGAATTTACGGTAAATACTATGGTAGACTAACCAATATTCGCATCGCTCTAATCGCTCGAGTTTCACCGCGGCTGTCAGCTGTGTTTGCTCCTGTCATTCAAACAAGACGCGCTGGAGAGGGGGCGGGGCGTATCTTCATGTAAATTCTATGGGAGATACCATCTACAAAAAAATGAACATATTTGACCGTGATTTAATTGTAATACACGTTTCAAAGTGATGCCGAAGTAACTACATACTGATAACGGTTAGTAAAAACCATGAATTAACGCTTTGACAAGTCTGCAGACAAGACGGCAGGCGAAAAGCTTTTTAAATGCGTGTTTTCTGAATGGAATCGGATCCATCAGGCTAAACTAACCTGTCGCTGCTCCGTCCACACTCACAACAACGTCATACAGACATAAATAAAGCAGCGACTGTATTCACCATGACATAGACAGTCTGTGGTTTGTACATGTTTAACTTTTGTCCAGTTTCTGAACAGATATGAGGAGCTGTGAGCTCTGAGTGTGTGCTAACTGCTGGTGTGTTGGGACATATTGCGCTGCCGGGCGTTGACCAATCACGAAGCGTCATTTCTTGACTGGCAGCAAAAACAACCAATCACAGCAGTGCTTCTCTGGCTGGCTCTGTCCAATCACAAACAAGAATTTTTCTCCCTAAAGGAATACACTTTCCGTCCAATGTGAAATGCTGTGGTGTTTTCTGAATGCTGTGGTGTTTTCTGAAATACTGTGGTGTTTTCTGAAATGCTGTGGTGTTTTCTGAAATGCTGTTGTTTTCTCTGAAATGCTCTTGTGTTTTCTGAAATGCTGTTGTTTTCTCTGAAATGCTCTTGTGTTTTCTGAAATGCTGTTGTTTTCTCTGAAATGCTCTTGTGTTTTCTGAAATGCTGTGGCGTTTTTTGAAATGCTGTTGTGTTTTCTGAAATGCTGTAGTGTTTTCTGAAATGCTATTGTGTTTTCTGAAATGCTGTGGCGTTTTCTGAAATGCTGTGGTGTCTTGCACTTCAGGGCCACCGTAATAACTAGGGTTACAATACGTAACCCCCCATTATGTGGGGGGGGGAAATGAAAGACTAAAACTGTTGTTGTTTGGTCTTAAAGTACAGATTTGAATCCACTGTAAGTTTCAGAAAGGTTTTTGGGTGGTAGTAATGGTTACTTTTTTTCATTTGAAAAGTGAACCAACCCTCATTTGAGTGAAGTATCTGTTCCATCAAAGGAGATCAAATAGTGTGAAAAACATGACTGAAAAATATTACTGCATATGACATATGTAGGTCTTTGAGCAGGGCTCTGATGGTGCTGTGAGTGTACCGTGTTAGTGCAGAACTCTTCATATTCTGCTGGAGGGTTAGTTGGTATAAATGTAATGTGGGCAACACACATTTTCCGTGTCCCATTAGTTTTGATGCAATAATAATGGCTGCAGCTGGGGCTAAGAGCCAACCTGTGTTTGATCGTACAGAGCAAATAGAAGGCAGATGAAGAGAAGAGGAATTTAATTTCAAGCTTGATCTCTGAGGATAGGTGTGAACTCTATGCTCAGTCAGTGAGTCAGGAGCGGTGTAAATCTACCTTTCAGCGGAACATCAACATCCTGCCTCTGACCCACATTCTCAGAGATGGACAATAACAGCAGAGAAAATATTGTGGAATTAAGAACAAGCAGGACAATTTTATCAGGACGCCCCGGCTGTGGTTATGCTTACAGTTCCTCTAAAGCTCCCGGGACAATCACTCATATTACTCGGGGCAGAGGATGATTTTTGTCAGGCATTTCCTGTCTCAATAATACATCTATTGTTATTTTTGCTATTCTATGAGCAGAGAGGTTTATAGCCAGAGTACGAATATTTCAAGGCTTTCAAAATCTATTTTTCATAAGCTTCATGGCCTTCAGAGAAAATTGCTATATGGGTACCGTTCATTTTTGTAGCACACCAATGTTGAAAACATTTCGGAAGCTTCAGGGTAAAACCTAAATTGTACATGAACAAAAAAACGTGAATGATAGCACTAAAGTCAGTTGCTGCTACCATGGACCAACTCTGAGTGGGCTATGGGTGATTAATGGAAAAAAAGGAAAATCTTGGTGTACTTCAAATAACCTGCAGTTGCATTTAAGAGCATATGAACAAATATGGGCATTCATGGTTGGGATTTTTTAATTCCAGATATTCTAGAACATTGCTTCCAGTTATAGGATATAATGTAATTGCTACAAAAGCCAATATTTCAATAATAGTCTGACAAACAATGATCAATAGGGACCGCAAAGAAAATCAAATCACGCTCATAAAGTCACAATAAAGTTTTCTCTAGGTGTGATAGGTTGTCCTGGGAATTCAATATGGTTAGGTTAATCTGTGTGGGCTATAACAAATAATACAGGGTATTTAGCCACACTGCCCGAACCATACAAACGGTTTTACAGTGATGTGAGTCGATTGCAATTTGTATAATGGCTACAACCATGCTACCAAACATCAAAAAAATATCATACCTCCAGAGTGTGATTGTCTTTTATTGTCTTTATTTAATGGTCTCTCATTTCCAACATGAATATTTCTTATTGGTATTTCTGAAAGTATACCAGATTTAGACAAAGTCAAATCTATGTCTTTTCCCTGTGGATCCTGTTTAAGATGAGACACAGTGTACAGCATAAGTAAGTGAGGTGGAGTGTAGGTGTAGGTGGTGCATTCAAATGCCAACTGATACAGCCTCATCTGTAAAACACCCAGATGGCATTTACCTGACAGCAGGTCAGTGGACTAGAATAGAGCTTTCTCTCGATTCCCATCCCTTGTTTTCTACCTCCACCTCCTCGTACTCTTTGTCTTTCTTTTTCTGTCCGCACCAATTGCCTTCACCTTCATCCTCCCCTTAACTCCTCTCCACCCTTCTACCGCTCCTGATCAGCCGCACCACAGGCAAGGGCGCTGTCTTGTGCAAGACATGTGCCTGATAAATGAAGATCCAAACATCTGCTACAGAGGGGGCCCTGGAGCTCACGGGGGCTAAATCACCAACATTGATTGTGCAGCTCCAACACACTGACAAAAGGCCATGATCACTCATCTTGTTAAAAGCGGATTATCGGCCTGTTTGTATCTTGTTACACCCATAAAGATTTCTTCCTTCCTTTTCTCTCCCATTTTAACACTTAGCTGTTCTTCTTTGGCCTAATTTGCTGAACGGATAATCCTCCACGTTAGGGTTTTGTCTCCAATGGAACTATGGATTTGAATGCTGTTTAGTATTGTCTTCTACTGAAATGGCTGACTGTGTGGGGATGTGTTGATTCATTAAGTGTCTCCTCTGATTTCTGGATGAAAAATAAGACTTGTCTAGTGGATGTGTTCTTTTGCTCTTGGTCTGCTTTGTGTTCTAGCAGCAGTATTATCTATTCTGACCCTGTTGTTGTCATACAAGAGCTTTGTTGGATCCATGATATACATTAATCAAACTGTCCAGACCCCATTGTGCTATAGGGCTGCACATTTGCAGAGTTCATGTAGATCATCTTTTGAACTCACAATTCACAAGGACACATTTAGATATGATGTTGCGCTGGTCATGGTGCAGAATTAACTCATCATCGTTATCATTTATAAAATAAATTAGACATGACGCTGTTCTATTCAGTCTCAGTAATAAAGGACTGTGTCATCTGCATGGTGATTTACAACGGTGTCTATGAAAGGGATAAAGCAAATACTGTATGTCAATGTGTGTGCATATTGGGGAGTAGTATCTAGGACATATTACGCAAAGGTAAATAAGGACAAATTAACCAAATATCAAGTAAAACAGAAGCAGGGCGTTTATATATAATTAAATGTTTTGAGAAGAGTAAAATGTTGCTCAGAATTACAACCAGTGAAAGTTAAAGGCGCCGTATTATGCTCATTTCCTATT
>CALSBZ010046654.1:2365605-2381202 GCA_943591055.1 Gobionotothen gibberifrons | reverse complement strand
ACACACACACACACACACACACACACACACACACACATACACTAACACAAACACAGTGAGGCGCAAAGGCTGAGCGTATATAATAATAATCCATAAAAAAAGCACTCGAATAAAAAAAACTATAAAACATGTTTAGCCATTCTGATAAGATTTATAGGATGAAAATGTTATTTCACTTCGCTATGGCAGGCGCCTGTCGAAACACCGCACACACATCAGCCATTGGTTATGGTTTTCTCTGGAAGGCAGTTTTGTCAAAGATCATATACAGCACATGCCGAGCAGATGGAAAGGTTTGATTGTTTAGGAATGGAAGAATATGTGCATAGATCATTTCAAGTGAATATGCCATAGAGGGTTTGAGGAGAATCAGAAAAGCAAACGGTGGCATAGAAGTAAAACATTGCCAATCCAGTATTGTTTCACCCTCCGGTCAACCTGCTGCAGGCTATTGTCGTGTAGTTCAGTCAAGTTCCAGAAGTGTGAATCACCACCAATATTTCAAATGTTGTTTATTGAACAGGATTTGAACAGCAGAAATAAAAACATTGTCAGCACCAGAACAAGTGACTTCCATACAACAAATCTAAATAAACCATGAGAAGCTAATTCAAATGCAATTCACACAAGTGTGTTTTGGGGAGTACAGTAGTAGTCTAATGGCAGATCAGTGGTAAATGCTTAACTCCTTGGCACAGAGCCCCCCTCCTTGAGCTCTTTGTCCAAGGGTAGCACTCAACACAGACAAATACTAAATGAGTAAATGGAGCCCCAGCATGTTTGAGTCACTGGTACACAAATCCATTGTGGTGGAGTGGAAGTGACTGCTTCATCTAATTACAACCAATGGAGGTTAATCCCTGCTTTCGAGAAGAAAAAAACTGCATCTATCATGTCTGAAAATATGTGCCAGTAGAGAGGATATCCAGCCCACCTTTTAACCGCAAACCCTCATCCTGCTGCTTAATCCTAACAACATCCCGTTAGAGGCCTTAGGTGCTGTGTCAAAGCAACATCCCTTTCCACTGATTGCAATGAGAGCAAAAGCATTTTGTATTAACTTATATGTTAAGAGTGTTGTCAGATTTTACTGAAATATTTCAAATTCGTTGTCATGACCCAGTTTGGGATTGAACTGCAATTTGCCTTGAATTGTATGCCTTGATTGTCTTATTCTCCAAAACTCTTTGCCTTTGACAAGCCCTTAACTGGGATATTGAATGTCACTTTAACATAAACTTTATTCATATCAATGACCCCCTGAGAGCAATTAAGATTTAATGGGATTTAGAAGTCTGAATGAATGCCATCCCCAAGTTTACAAATTGCTGAAGAGTCCCAGCTATAATCGTCTCATGAGGGAGTTTTTGAGTTCTGTGCCCATCAACAATAAGGTGTGTCAAACTGGAAGAGCTCAAAAGGATTGCATGATTGATGTTTTGTTTTCCCTGCAGTACCCTGGGAAATGAAGACCTCTATAGGGGAAACATTTAAATAAATGGCACTGAATCTTGGCTTATGGAGTCAACCAGCCTGGAGTGATGTGAGCCATAGTGACACCACTTACATGGAGATTCACAGATGCAGATGCTGCTCTGTTAGATGTGATCCTGTGACAAGGTTGGTTTTCCACTTTTTGGCAGTTCAAGAACCCATTACATTTATGAAAATGACTTGTAAAGTACTGAGTGTGGATTCAGTGCTGTGTCTCTTGCTGAAAATGTATTGCTAATGGGAATACAGATGTATCTCGTTGAGGGAGTTCGTTCCAGGGTCGATCTTTTTGTTGTTATTTTTTTGCATTCTTACAAGTGGCAATGGGATTTTAAAGGTATTAATTTTAAATATAGATGTATTTGTATACCTATATATAAATGTAACTGGCTGTTAATACCAGCCTGTAGCAGCATAAGGACCCAAGCATGCACACACACAGTAACACACAAATACAAAACCACACAGCCACACACCCCTATTTAAAGGGGCCCTATTGTGCTCATGTTCATAGTTGTATTTTGTGCCTCTACTGTGACATGTTTACATGCTTTGTAATGGTGTAAAAAAGGTCTTATATTTTCTCATACTGCCTGTGCTGAAGCACCTCTTTTCACCCTCTGTCTGAAACCAGAGCCCAGTCTGCTCTGATTGGATAGTTGGCCGGCTCTGTAGTGATTGGTCAGAGCCCCTTACGGCCCGTCCACACAGTGGCGTGCGTTGAAGCTTCAACGCTTCTGCCCATTCACTTTGAACGGGGTGACATCACGTTTCGCCGAACTGCATTGTGGGAGCGAAGCGTAGCTTTGCTCGCTGCAAAAAGTTGAGCAATGTTCAACTTTTGAAGCTTTTGAAGCTTCGGTGGAAGCATCAGCCAATCAAATCATATGCCAGTACAAGCTCTAGCCAATCAAACCGCTGTTTGTGTGTCCGGGGCGGGAGATTCAGGTGATTGGTTGTTGGTCTAGCTTCAGACATGCCCGCTGGCAAGCGACAAAGCACGCCGCTGTGTGGACGGGCCGTTAGTGTGTGGGAGATAAACTCTGGGATATTAGCCTTTGCAGACCATTTACATGCAAAAAAAAAACGAAATATCACCACATAGGGGTGTAATGGTTCACAGAATTCACGGTTCGGTACGTACCTCGGTTTGGGGGTCACGGTTTGGGGGTCACGGTTCGGTACGGGTTCGGTACAACAAGAAAAAGCAAAAAAAAAGTCCCAAATGCATAATTACAGGTTTGTTGTTATTTATTTTTGAACAGTAGTGCAAGTTTCAGTTCAAAAATAAGGAACTCTAACATTTTGAATCATTAACTGTATTACACTGTTAAAAACAAACCACAAACAGTACCACACACACTCCGATACCCAGATTATCTATAATGGCTGATGTCAAACAAAAAGGTTCAATAAGCTGTAAAACTAAAAAGAATGTCTTGAAAATATTACATCATACATAATAAGAAAGTGTTTCAAGAGCGCATAGCCGTTGAAATATATACCATTAGCATACCGCACCGCTGTCTAACTACGCCGACACACCGTCCTCGTCCGATCCACCACTCGCACTCCATCGTTATTGTAGTCCACAGAGAACCCGAAATGTTCCCACACAGCTGATTTAAAAGAAGCAGGTGGGTTTTAGCTCCTGTGTGTTATCTGAAATCGCCATACTAACTTTTCTTCTTCTTATATTTTGTTCGTTTTGTTGTGTTTTCTTCTTGTTCTTCATTTGTTGTTTAAGGGCGGCTGGCCAACAGCTTTTAGGCGCAATACCATCCCCTGGATTATAAATAGTGTAATGGATACTGCCCTGAGTGACAGACCTTTTTCCCACTCGAAAAAAAAAGGCATATTTGTCGTGTGACTGTATGTGCCGAACTGTGACGTCCGAACCGTGACGTCCGAACCGTGACGGTACGGGACGAATACGGATACCGTTACACCCCTATCACCACAGTAAAGGAACAAACCCTAGAAAGCATTACAGGGCCTCTTTAAATAGAGTGAGATCTACTTTATATTCACAAATATGTTTGTACGTTAAACATTAGGTGACAAAATGTGTGTCATGATGTCTGACAGAGATGGCATTGGTATGGAAACAGTGGATTATTGCAGACATAGCTATTAGGGAAAGACGTGTTGATAACTCCAGCGGGGAACCACTGTGCAGAGCGGAGTATAAACTTGTCAGATTTATCCAGAAGACCATATGTAAAGCAGATTAAAGTACCAAACCACCAGATTAAAAGACTGCTATCCCAGCTATAGCCAAGGTCTAATTAAGAAAATGTGATGGCTTATGTAATATGTTTCAACCCCCCCCGACTTTCCATCAGATCTGCACGATACAAAGATTAATGGTTTCAGGGAAGATGTGTGGTGAGAACAGGAACCAGGGATGCTAGCAATAGGGGGGCCTTAAAGTGGTTAAATTAATTGAAGCCCCCCCACCTCCCTACAGTGCCATGGTCTATAAGGATTACCTAAAACGGTTTCCTTGAGGGAGTGACATGAGTAGGGCTGCAGTGTGTTTGCTGCTTTTACTAAGCCCATAAAGTGTTCACAGTGGTTGTCAGTGTTGAATACTCACAGGGGTTTTGAAAATCACTTCCTGTTGTACTTAAACACGTTGAGACAAACTTGAGTGAATTAAGCTGCTGTGTCATTTAGAGGGTTGCTCAAAGCTGCAACACAGTCCTCTGTGCCTGTGCATGAGCGCTGAACCTGAGCCAAGTGGTGAAAATCACAATTGAAATGCGCCTGCGAAATAGAAAAGCAAAACCACTTGAATGTAATGAATTGCTGAAATAAAGTGAGAAAATGTATGCTGAATGTTAATTGCACACATCAGGGAAATAGCAGAAGAAAGAAGGTGAAAAACAAAAGGTCTTACGAACTATGGCGGCTGCCCATGTGCAATTTAAGTAATGGAAGCGTTACAATTTAATTGCTAGGGATCTGTTTTCATGCATCCATAATGGGATCATCTGCAGTTGGTTGATATACGTCACTTTGATGTCATTATCGCTGTTCTGATTCATATCTTTCCAAAGACAGTATCTCCCATCTATCTAAGCTGCTTTGAAGTGGCACCTCCTGCCCTGCCTCCTCGTTGATACCATCAGACTGAGCTCCTGCTGTTTTCGTTTTTTACCAGCTGTCATGTTCCCTTCGACCCTGTTTTCTATGACTGCCGAGACCACCACTTATAACATGCCCGAGAGTAAATGCAGCATGTAACAGGTCAGTGGGAACAACATGGGATACACGTGATGGCAGATGACAAATTTCCGACACCCACACACATGTACGATAACAACAATGGGATGTATTTCAGAAGAGAATATTTGTACTGGTGGTGCACGAGCAGTGTTGTGGATGAATGCGCAAAAGGAGCATGTCCTTTGAATGTGCTTGTGCTTTCAGTGAACAGTTGACGTCACTCATGTGACAACGTGGTGAAATGTTAGAAGTGCGTATGGAGGATCTAGCCCCTTGTCACAGCCTCATTCTCATGCATGCGGGGAGGATGATTTTCTGAAAAGTTGCGGAAGTGTTTCTACGTTTATTGTTTAACTGTTCTGTGTGCTCGCGTATTGCGTGCACAAACCTCTTCATGATGTCTGCACTGGACTGAAAGTAAATTGAATTGAAAAGTGCTTACAGTAGAGTTAGGGATCAAAGTTGGTCAATTTGCCGGGCAGCTTGAAAAACATTTCAGAGTATGAGTAGCCTGCCCTCTTGTCCACAGGCTGACCTGCAACATATACAGCAACAGCAGCCCTCTCTGAGACACACTGTGCTGTAAAATGGTTTTGGGGAGCTGTTAGGTAAGGTAAGTTAAGGTAACATACGAATAAATAAGGTTATATTTCTGTGTGGCTTAAAGAAAGTAATATGTTTTCAGTTGGAGAGAGCTGATATCATGACACTCTTGAATGTGAATTATTCACTTTCATTTCAAATTTCTTTCATTTTAGGTTTTTTTTCTTTTCTAAAACCACGACTGATGATTTTGTTTAACCTGATTTATTTTGTTGACTTTAGTAACATAGTAAAGAGAACAATTACCTACAAGATTAACCCTTAGGCTTAGACTCATAATACATCCAACAAATGGTTAATGTTGGTCAACAAAAATGGCCTCACAGACATCTATCTATCAATTCAATCCTGTCATTCCCAGAATAAGGAAAGTGAACATACATAAACTAGTTGTGCTAGAGAGCACAATGGAGAAGTTGGTTTTGATATCCAACTGCATAAGACTTACATTTGAATGAATATCCTGGCTTTTAAAGCAAGAAGAAATTGTGAAAGTGTGACACTAGAAAGCAAACTTTGCTCTGTGATATTGCGGCAACGACACCAAAGCCTTACATTAACTAATTATGCTACAGTCGAAAGAAACCTTTTTTTCCTACAAACTCCATTATGTATCCACTTTCAAGTTTTTGACATGACATTACTTAAAGATTGGTTACCAGAAAAATACAAAAAAAACACCACCAGATCAATAATAGACCTAAAATTCAAGTTGCATTGCCAAAAACGGTATTTAATCAGGGCTAACATGGTCTACAGCAGATTGTTTCCTTTTAAACAACCTGAAGGGCAAACAAGGTGTCTGTTTGTGTAGCGTTTCTTGTCTGGCAGGAAGTGTTGTGTAACACCGATACAAGCGGGTGGTGGTGCCAAGCCGCGAGCACATGGGGATTAGGAGAAACTCACCCTACAGAGATCTGGGTTAATTAAAACTGTTTTGGTGACCTACGCAGCAAGATGCGAAGAGATGCGGGCTCCATCTGTTTAAGAGAAGATAAAGCTGCAGTCCACAGTCAATGACTCGGCTCAATGCATCGACGTACAGTAAATACAGGCTGGATTGTACTGTGTTGGCAGCAGTTTACCATCATGCAGCTATAGGCATTGCTCCTGTAATCAGCATGAGATTATGTGGGTTTGTGGGGAGGGAGATTTTCCTTATCCAAAATGAAGGTCTTTTAAAGTGTGTAAAGCCCTTTGAGGGACATTTGTGGTGTTGGGTTATGTAAACAAAACTGAATTGACATTAAGAACGGATGTTTCATTTTCTTTTATATTGCAAATGTTGCTCACATGGTGTAGAATAAGCAGCAGTGGTATTTTGGTTCTTTAAAGGATTCTACTTCCGGTGAAATTACAAACTACATAATCCTTTAACCAAATTAAATAAAGGCAGAATGTTCTGACTAATTACATACTTTTTACAATAAAATCATAATTACTGATACATTAGTTGAAATAGCATTTTAACCCTTTAACATACCGCTCATGGGATACATTTTAATGTATTATCCATCAATCTATCTATTTAGATGTATAGATATACAGGCACAATTCTCATCGTTTTTGGGAATTATGGTGACTTTCAAACAAATAATCCTGTAAAAAAAGGGAAATATTTACACCCGCATTTAAATCAGGTCTAAAAACATTTCTTTTTAATATGGCTTTTAAAATGTAAATGTTCTAATTTTCGAACTGTTAAACATGGTTTTCTTTCTTTTAATTATTTTGTGTGTTTTGTATTTCTTCTCAATGTATTGTGTTTTCTCTGTTTGATCCTAAAGCACTTTGAATTGCATCACTGTATGAATTGTGCTATACAAATAAATAAATTGCCTTGCCTTACACAAGAACTTTATATAATATTCTTTATTACTTTCCACCAATGCAGATTGAAAGTTATACAATGTGAGAAAAACATTTCTTTATACTTTTGAAGAAAAGTTCAAAAGTGAAGTATTATCATGGAAGATATTGGGAATGAAATGCAGTTGAACTTTTATAGGATAAAAACTAGGTTTATATAATAAATCCGTCTGTGTTGCAACCATCTGGAATAGAAATATGATAGATCTTGTAATCTTTCCTGGATGCATTTCAATTCTAAAAGCAGGCTCAGG
Organism: Gobionotothen gibberifrons; assembly: GCA_943591055.1. Lineage (NCBI taxonomy): Eukaryota > Metazoa > Chordata > Actinopteri > Perciformes > Nototheniidae > Gobionotothen > Gobionotothen gibberifrons. Next base: position 2,373,751 of record CALSBZ010046654.1, on the reverse strand, counting down.
CATATATCTGCTAGATCTCTCTCACCCATAAACACTTTCCCACCTTACATCATTCTCCCTCTGTCCTTCAGGTTAGCTTGTTTTCCCGCTCCTTCACAAACATCCTCCTTGCGGTCTGTCTCCCTGCTCAGCACTCAGTGTTCTCTCACGTTCTCTCTGTCTGTCTCTTTCTGATTCTCTCTCTGATCTCTATCCTCCTGAGCATGTCTTGGAGGCAAATCGGCCGCAGCCAGCCAGGCAGCTGTGTGTTGTTGGTATTGTGCCACCGCAGAGATACTTTGGCAAACCCGCTATCTATTTGTATAGAGGAATTAAAGGATGCCCTCTCTCCAGGGACCTCTGGCCTCCGAGTCGCCAGAAGGGGCCCATATCGGAAATTGCACTTGGTAAACACACACGCAACTCGGAAGTAGATAAAAGGAACTGCACTAACATAGAGAAAGAAACTGATAATCCATCGCCGATCTTTGGGAAAATCGTCACATACACCATCAATACCCCACCACTGACCACTGCCCTGTGTCACAGGACATGGGTGGGGCTTACAGATTACAGACTTTTGAGGTATTATCTCGGGTGCCATTACACTTACTACTTCACTGCTTTCATTTCTCCCTCTCTGTGCTCATGGGGGACCACAGGAAAATATTCAATATACATTCTGCCACGCAGTGTGCACTGCACGTTAACAATCCATTTTCTATTTTCTACAAACGCTTTTAGTTACGGTGCAGTAGGGAAATTGGTTTCCCTTCCAGAAGAAACATTGACTGTATATGCATATGTGTGACATGGCGCGACATAAATATGATTTGTGCAAACTTAAGTGGGTGAAAAAAGCAGTTCTGTACCATGACTGTAGCTAAATGAGAACTAGAAAGTGGCAATCAGATGGCTGATATGCTTTGATGAGGCTATTGGGTTGGAAATTGCCTCGCTGCACTTCCCAGCTTAACTTTTATATGAGCCTTTTGAAAATGTTTGTTTGTTATTTTCTATGTATGGACTATAGCTTTCTGCATCTGTGATGGTGAGTGCTTGCTCAGTGGGTGGGAAGTACATAGTTGTCCTCTGTCCATTCACCTTGACAATCTCAGTCAATGGGCTCGGCATACAGGCATGTTATTTGCTGCTCCCACGCTGTGAGCTGTGTATGCAGAGCCCGCTCAGCTGCTGGTGGGCAACGAACTGAGAGTAGAGAGGCTGATATCTGCTCGCCTGCAAGTAACTCCTCTGGGAATTGCATCACTTAGGCTAGGGAAGGTGAGATTTATTCTGACAAAAGACTAACAGAAACAATAGCTGTATTTTCTGGAGTCCTGTAAATTCGGCCAGCCAGCGTGACTGAGACATGCTGGTAGAATAAAGTTGCGGTAACACTTTATATTAAGGTACACAAATTATCCATCAACTAATTGTTAATTAACATGCATATTAGCAGTATATTGGCTCTTTATTAGTCATTATAAAACACTTATTAATGCCTTATTCTACATGACCATATTCTACAAGTAATAAGCCATTAGTTGAGAGTTTTTCCTCAATAACCCTCTAATTAGTGCTTATTTATTGCAAGTAAGGAAGTTGTTGTACATGAGTTTGGGTCTTAATATGCTCTGCTCAATATGGGCCTAATAAGGCAGTAGATGCAATAAAAGTAATTCTCCCATAATAACACAACAAATATGATCTATTCAGTAACAAGACATGAAACTATAAGTGTTAATTGTGTCTAAATAACTCAAAATTAGGTATTTATATCTAAGAATATGTTTTGGGGTATTGACAGTTCAGCTACCAATAGCAAGGTGATATTGACCTGTATGTTTCATATTTGCACATTTATATTTTTGTGAAATTTGTACTGAAGGTTAGACAGGAAACCATGTACAGGAAGTAGGAGAAAGTGAACTGAATAGCATGGCAGGAGACATCCATGAGGAGACTACTACTAATTTTCCCTATGCAACCTGAAGAGTAAAAGGGTCAAGTCCGTCAGAAAGCAATGACTGTAAGTGTAAGTGTGAGCCTTACACTTACACTGTAAGGATTAGTAACATGTATTGTGTTTATGTGATGACATTTGGAGATGTTTAAACTGGCTGTCAGTCGATTCAAATATTTAATCGCGATTAATCGCAAATTAATCGCACATTTTGTATCTGTTCTAAATGTACCAGAGGAATATTTTCCAAGTTTTTTATACACTTATCAACATATGAGTGGACAAATATGCCTAATGCAAATGTATGTTTATTATCATTGGAACAATGACAAATATTCTCCTGAATATTTTCAATACAACAACCTGGAACCTCTCTCTCTCTCTTACACTCTCTCCCAACCCTGTCTACTTCTTTGCACTGAGCCAGTTGCTCAAATAGACAAGCCTGTTACAGTTGTCGGCGAAATGCCGCTCCTCTGTCTTCATAACAGTCAAAGCATGAGACTGAAGTTCCCACCTAGGGTCAAAATAATGCGCTGTGATGTGCAGTCGACACGTTGGATGTGATCCGAATTATCTCACACAGTCCCTCGTCCTCCACAATGTTAATTGTCCTGCAAGCTGTAGCCACCGCCACCCATTTAGCTATCGCTGTTGAAAGATTGCTGCTCGTAGACGCCGTGTCCAGGCGTCTCCCCGGCAAACTTTCAAGCGTGGTCTGCCGCAAGCGAGCGGCAGGAGCGGGGCTGGCAGCATCAGCTATGTGCTTGGCTTGCTGTTTAAAACACCTTTTTTTGTATCCATATCTCTCGCTAGAATCTCCCACCATCCAACTAACAACAACAACAACAACAACAACAACAACAACAACAACGTCAAGCCTTTGGGCTCTGAAACTACAGGGCGGCCGAGGACAAATACACGCAGGTCACACAGTATGATCACAAATAGCATATGTGTTCTCAGCCTTGGAGAAACTTGACATGTTTTGGTATGTGTCTGAACCTCTCTTTAGTGGTTCATTAATAAAACAGATATTTCAACCTGTGCCTACTTTGTTTATGTGCTGTTGAGGTTAATTTCAGTAGTTGTGTGCTATAATGTATTTACAAAGTGTGAAGAGGAGGCAACTTTAGAATAGGGAACCTGTTCAGGTCAATTAGAGTCAAACTACTAGCTTATTGGTTATGAACAAGACTAAAAACTAAAATAGGGAACATATTCTTACATAATTTTGAGTTATTTAGACACAATTAACACTTATAGTTTCATGTCTTGTTACATAGCCTAAGAATAGATCATATTTGTTAAGTGTTATTATGGGAGAATTACTATTCTTGTGGTACTACTGCCTTATTAGGCCCATATTGAGCAGAGCATATTAAGACCCAAACTCATGTACAACAACTTCCTTACTTGCAACAAATAAGCACTAATTAGAGGGTTATTGAGGAAAAACTCTCAACTAATGGCTTATTACTTGTAGGATATGGTCACGTAGAATAAGGCATTAATAAGTGTTTTATAATGACTAATAAAGAGCCAATATACTGCTAATATGCATGTTAATTAACAACTAGTTGATGGTTAATTTGTGTACCTTAATATAAAGTGTTACCCCGCAAACTACACACACTCAGTACGTGATCCTGTACCTTGCAAAAAACTTGAGGCAGCAGTGAAGTAGGCTAATGCTAAACTTTGTTTTCCCAGAGTGCACGTGAAGTACTTATGTTGTATATTTGTGGAAAATAAACCACCATCTATATCTATACAGCTAGAGAGAAAGGGTTGGACGGAGTGCTCGGCACTGACTAATCATTATTGATGGAGATTCACTTTCACTTAGCAACCGGATGGCTGGCTGACTGCTGATGCTCGGAAAGAGAGGACTGCATGTGGAACCCTATTGGCTGCTTTTCACGGCCTATTGAGTCAATCAAGGTGACTGTGTGGATAGCGTGCCGTTGGGGTGCCACCGAAACGTTTGTGGAGTCTCGGGTACAATTTGGTCTGGTTCCACTGCACTCCTATTCCCCCCTACTTCAAAGCGATGGGTTTGAGAAAAGTGTTCAGATTAAACTCTGTCATATCAGCATTACACCACTCCAGGTTGAAGTGATTGACTGTCATAGCATGGCTACATATATAGTTTTCTTTTTAAAAGCCTTTCTATTGAACAGAAAAACTTTACTTTTAAAACATTTATTTGTTCTTCTATTTTACAAGTTCCATAAATGTGTCTTTCCTCTTATTGCCGCAACGAAAAGCCAATCTCCACCGGGAAAGCGTGTGCATAAATCATGTGGAAGTATTTACAGTGATGTATGCTCTGGCTTGTGTTGTTATGTTCACGCTTCACAGGATTCTAGCATGCTGCAAATTCATGAATATTCATGAATCATTCTATATTTTATCTGTATTAACCCTGTTAGCTGCATATACAGTGCTCTAAAAATCACACATCTTCTTCTATCATGCTCACACACAACTGTGCATTCTCTTATTGTTTGTGCACAATTAGTCTCATGCATAATCTCTATATTTGCATTCGCTCCCCAACTTTCTGTTCACCTGTTGTGTGCCTGATGACCATGTGTGCGTGCTTTGACGCCCTAAGCATGGAGTTGTGCGTGTGTGTGCAGGCCTGTGTCCTCACTGCGCACCAGAGCATGAAAACATGTAAGGGATGTAGTCACGCTTCATTCAGAGGAACATCCCCGCTGCGAGTCGTCCATACAGGTGAGAAGCCGAGCTGTGGCAGGCGCAGATAACTGTAAGATGAAAATACTGTACCGGCTCTCTGCACGCAAAGTAGAGAACCGCATCCTGCGTGTTGCACACAATTACAATCCTTCCAGACAATATAACATTCAACCCAGAGTCAGCATGTTTAATGTGTGTGAGAGAGAGACATGCCCTCCATGTTGGCGTTCTTTATTTAAACATTACAGGTGGCTGGTCCATGACTCTGAAGGTCATTGAACTATATAAAACCCTCCTGCTACTTTATGGCCTGGCAGCAAATGCATATTATCATTCATCAGTTTTTAAAGGTTACCATCATAATGAAAAAGGTGAGTCTAAGGCAGTTTTATCATCATATTTAAAGGAATAGCAAGTCACTTTGAAAGCAACAGTAGTTTTTTCTAAGATTAGTATGACCCTAATCTGTAAAATGCCCTTCCCTTTTGTTTGCTTGCCAGCCTTATTTGTCTTTTGCTGTTAATGTTTCATTCCCTTTTTATTGTTTTTTTTGTTGTATTTAATCCTGTATTTGTTTGACTTTGGAAAATCTCTGCATGAAGGTGCATTTACCTTAATATAATTGCACATTCTTGTATAATAAACTGGTATTGACTGTTTTTTCGTGGTCATACTGATATCCATTTTATTTATCATACCATCATATCTTCTGTGAGAAATCTAACTTCATTGACAAATACTGCTTAAAGTGACTTTGTCAAACCAAAACCATCTTTGCCGTCTGTTATTTGTTCATTCATTCCTTGACTAACCAGGTAAACAACCAGGCAACCATAGCTGTCACAAAAGACTGTGGAAAGGAGTATTCTCCCTTGAGACAAGGGAATGCATTAACACAGAACACCAGTGTGTTTAAAGTGTTATTCCTTCCCAAATCTGTTGAGTAAAGATAGATCCGTGCTCAGATGTGAAGCCTTAAAATGACTGTGTTAGAAGTTGTATAGTCACCGCAAAGAACAGTGTGGTCATCATGAATTATGCCATTTCATGATTTTACAATTGTTTCATATTTTCACATCAGGGAAAAGATAATCTACAGAAACCACTACTGCTGTATAATTACGGATGGATTACTGAGAGGGCATACCAGGCACAGGGGGCCTGCATTGCCATGTACCCCTCTGGCCTTTACCCACAAAATGTCACACAAACAGGAAAGTATCAGCCAGTGAAAACTGTAAAAAGACTACAAAGAGAAAGAAATCTGCTACAATGAGATGAGAATGGCCATAAACAGAAACAAAAAAAGACATGAATTAAGTAAAAAGAAGCACACAATAACAAAGAGAGGCAAAACCACCACAGAGACACAAATGACTACAAGAGACAATTAATGTGTCTTGCTCCTAATTAGGAGAAGTAGTGGGGCCTTTTGCATGTCTTTGCCAAGGCCCGTAGTCTTATAAATCGCCCAAATGTTTAATTTGCATCCCTCATGTCCATCCATGTGATCAGTAGACAGTTATATTGTTTCTGTATTTGGGCATAAAACCAAACTTCTGGCATGTCAAGGAGGGCAGCCGTGATTATGTTGTAGGTTGGTTCTGAGATGTCTCCTTGAAACACTCTCCCTGCAAGGCCATGTCGCCCCCGTGCTGTGAAGGGACCCCTGCATTTCACACATTCAAGCATCTTTAATTAGCGACAGCTGGTCAACGAGCATTTCCCACAATGCTGCAGTACTTCAACCCCGCCCACCACCATCACAACCTGCAACCACTGCCTCTCACAGGTACTGACAATCTCAATTTACCTTTCCACTCCTGGCGGGCTGGCTGTTTTCAGTTTGTTGCCAAATTAAGATCCTGGGAATTACTCTTGGCGCGGAATAATGATGAGGCGGCCCCTATCAGGACATGGAAGTGTGTTTATAATGAGATCGTAAACATATGCTCGTGCCAGCAAGGCACCTACCCATCAGCTTAATTGGCTAGATGTGGATCCTCGGCTCTTGTTGGTCTTCTCCAGAGGAGGAGGGGTATGTGGAGGAAGGTAGCGCGTAGGTGTGCAGTGACATTAATGATAGGCTGCAAAGTGAGACTATTTAAACGAAAACAATCACAACTATGAGTGTAAAGACACAGACAAAGATGATCGTATTATACATAGAAGTATGGATTTAATTTTTCCTTACACACCCACACACACTGCACTAACCGGAGAAAGTGCTAAGGCTACCAGGTACAGTAATTGGCACCTGCACTCGGACCATATTAAGGGTAAACAGACCCATTGTGCATTGTAGTTGCTTTTGTGAATCATCGTAATTGCTAAGCCAAGTGGGTTGCAAAATATAATGAATTGGCCCAACAATCGACAAAGTATGATTTATGCATGTTTCTTTAGAGTAGTCAGTCTCGCCGACACTGGATATGGTCCAGAGGGGAGGAGAATGAGCAGAGGTTAAATTGCACTAACCTCTGTCTGCTTAGGAACGAGAGGGAAGAATTTGGCAGCCTGAAAAAATATAAACGCCATTAATCATCACACTGCTCATCACACACATTTGGAAACACATTATGTACAGTGGTAAATGCTCATGAAAACACTAACTGTCCATGTCCCTAACAACATGCTTAAAAAACATCAATTAGATCTAACCGACAAAAAAGAAAACAGTATTAAGACGTTAGCTGATCAGATACAGGTGCTTAGCCAAACTAATACAATACTAATGGCAAATGTACGGAAGAGTATTAGAGTTGGGCATTAGAAAGAAAATGGAAGGATTTTTTTAATAATTTGACATTCCGGGAGTAAAACAATGGAAATGTAAGTATTTGCACTTATGGTACTATTTAGATTTATTTTCAGAAGTTCAGCTTTAATCTTGAAATTTTCTCTGAAAATGTCTACTTTATGATCAAAATGTAAACTTAATTCTCAATAAGATAAAAAAGATCCTCATCTTCAGATTATTTTTATTATGCTTGCCACCAATACTGAGAGTTTTATACAATTCAAAACTGTCCTCAATATTTCAACTTAATTGTTAATATTTCATCCTAATTGTCAACAAATCCACTTTTTCCAACATTCCAAATTAATTTTTTATACAACGACTGTATCATGACTTAAAAACACTTCATTTTATAATTAATAATTAAAAAAGCAAGATAATCTTAAGGTCCTTACACACCACACTGACACCAAAAAACACGTCCCGACGAAACTACGCCTCACGTCGCCTCACGTCGCCGTCGCCTCACGTCTCCTGCGTCTTGGCCATGTTTCGCACTGGAACACACCGCAAAGACTTCAGCCGACGGCGAAGTTGTACGTACGAACTGTGCATGAGTGAGTGGCAATAACTTTCCTTACCAGCAGGCGTCGGTAGTGTGTATTCGTCATTCAAAGGAGGCAACAACCGGAAGACAGACTGCGTGATAACCGAGAGAAGAAGAACAGACTGCGTGACATAAACAAACAACAAAT
>CALSBZ010046654.1:2342102-2353875 GCA_943591055.1 Gobionotothen gibberifrons | reverse complement strand
GGGAACGGAACTCGGCCAATACTAAGATTGATGAGCTCTGAGCAGATATCTCAAAAGATACAGCTTCAGAACGCTCACTCACACATCTTTGATATGTCTCGTGCGACGAAACGACTGGCTCACATCAGTCGACCCGGGAGATGCATGTTTCCACATTCCAGCATATTACCCACACAGGGAATATCTGTGGTTCGTATCTCAGGGTGTCCGTTACGAGTACGGAGTACTTCTCTTCGGTCTGTTTTCAGTCCAAGAGGGTTTGTATGATGTACGGAAGCCGCGATAACCCCGTTAAGACAACAGGGTATTCGCCTGGCAACCTACCTGTACGACTAGTTGCTTCTCGCACAGTCAAAACAGGGGGTTATTACACGGACAAATGTCCCCGTAATACACCTGCTCGACCTGAGTTTTCATAATAAACACAGAAAAGAGCATGTTGTCCCCAGCCCAGACTGTACTTCCCCTGAGGGAGTTTCAGCACTGGATAGCTGCCCTCAGACTAAACCCTGCGCGTCATGGCGCGCGGAGAATAGTGGTCACTATGAGATGCGTAACTGGCACTGCGCCACCGGCTGCACCCCACTTTAACTAGTACGGGGCGTGCCTATGGGTGCTGTCTTATCGCAGAGGGCGGTCACCACGGACGCATGTCTGACGGGCTGGAGAGGTATTTACAAAGGTCGACCTGTGAGGGGGTTTCTGGAAAAACAGGAACCTCCAACGGTCGCATGTAAATTACCTGAGGCTTTTAGCGGTGTTCCCCACCCTAAAACGCCTTCTGCCTTCTCTCAGAGGACACCATGTCCTCGTGAGGATGGATAATACGACAATATCGTATGTGAACCACTAAGGAGGTTTGCGTTTTCCCCAGATACAGTTACAAACTGATCTTGTGGTGCTGCAGTCGCCTCCTCTCCTCGAGAGCGAGGCACGCACCAGTTGTGACGAACCTCGGGACAGTCCTGCTGTCCAGAGGCGTATCACCATATGCAGACTGGACTTTACATCCAATGGTTGTGAGTCAGCTGTGGGTGTGTCGCGGCCGAGCCGCGATAGATCTGTTCGCATTAAAAAGATTATGCTCATTGTCAGCTGTTCTTTCAATGCACGGTCTAAAACGCACCGTTGGGCGTGGGCGTGCTCGTGCACGTTTGACCTCCGGTTCCCCCGTGTGCGTTCCCACCCCTGGCTCTGATAACCCATCTCTGACCAAAGTGAGAGAACAGCACCACGCATTGATCCTGATAGTTCCGCACTGGCCTGTAATGTACTGGCAGGCGGAGATTTATCAGTGGCTGTGCGGTCAGCCGTGACAGCCCCCCCCCCCCCCCCCCGCGCAGGGACATTCTGTCTGAATTTTTCGCCCACACCCGGGGTGTCTCGTCCTATGGACCTGACCCGTGAGTGGTACAGTCTGAATATAGTGGGTCTCCCGCAAGGTGATGAGCACTATTCAGAGCATGAAAGCTTCCTGTGGAGGAATGATGTCTTTAAAAAGGACACACCTCTTTTCAATGTCCTGGTGGAGTGATTCTATCATTTCCACAGGACTTAATTGGAAGCACAGAGTTTTCCAGGTCACTAGTGTCCTTATGGGACTTGACAGTGGTTTCAGATGGGTTCACTCGTACCCCATTTGAACCTCTGGAAGAAGCTGGCATGAAGCACCTGTCACTGAAGGCAGTGCAGTTACTGGCCCGGGCATCCGCCAAGCGAGTCAGTGACTTCATGCGCTATCTGTGCCCCAGGGCGAACTAGAGTGTTGCTGAGGCCCAATCCTACCTGTATCCTAAGGTGGTTGGTTCAGATACCACAATTGACATTGAGGCCATTTTCTTCGCCGCTGTGTCCCTCCGGGGAACAGCAGTTGAATTTGCTATGTCTAGCCCATGCTTATGCACTTATTTGGACAGATCAAAGGAGGCTTGTGTCATAATGACCAACTCTTTGTGTCCTGGGCTAACCCTTACAGGGACAGGCCCGTTACTAAGCAACGGTTCTCCCACCGAATGGTGGAGACGGTTGCTTTGGCCTATACGAGTCGGAATTTGCAGGCACCTTCGGGTTGCGTGCTCTTTAGACTCGGGGTCTGGCTACACCATGGGCTGTTTGCTCAAGGGTGTTTCCATTCAAGACATTTGTGCAGCGGGGAGCTGGTCCTCGCCGCTCACCTTTGTCCGCTTTTACAGGCTAGACGTCTCTACTCCCAGTGTGGCTCGAGCAGTGCTGGGCCCCCTGCTGAGTTAGAGCTCTAACTGTAAGGTTCTGGTTGGTCTTGGTGATTTTCGAGATAAGCTTGTCTGGCAATACGGGAGCTACTATATCCCATAGTGAGACATCGAACGGAGTGTTACGAATGATAACTATAGGTTACTTACGTAACCCCAGTTCTCAGAGTAACATGAAGTGAGATGTCTCACCAGACAGCCCTCCTTGCTATGGTGAAGCGAGAAGAGGTGCTTATTTTGAATGACGCATGCGTAGTGGCGCAAGCTACTTATAGGGGGTGGATTCCCTGACGCTGACATCAAGATCACCTGCCAATCAGGATTGGCGTATGTGAGATTGATGCTTCTGTTTGCTCCGCGGATGAGGCGCGTCCCATAGTGAGACATCTCACTTCATGTTACTCTGAGAACTGGGGTTACGTAAGTAACCTATAGTTTTTTATCTGTTTTATGTCCTCTATACAGTATATAAATTGCACTGTTGGAGGAGCCTGTGCCCTACGTTTTTCATTGACATATCTACACTGTAGCTAATGGGCAGATTACAATAAAGCCTTGAAACTTGAAACTTGAAATGATCAAAACTGCCTTGTCTCACTGAAACAGCCTTAAAAAATCACAAACTGCCTTTCAAGAAACCCAATTCCTTACAAAGTACTTCATATTCTACCAGTTGTAAAGTGTTGCACACTTCAAAGTGTATCTAAAAGTATCTTAGTAACACAAACAAAAGCGAAAAAGCATTAATGTTAACAAAATTGGATTGTCTTACTAAAATCCTTTAAGAGTCACAGTCTTAAAGAACATCTATGAAGTATGTTGCACTGTTGCAACATACTTCATATTCTACCAGTTGTAAAAGTATTGCACACTTCAAAGTGTATCTAAAAGTATCTTAGTAACACAAATAAGCGGTCTGCAAAGTCACAAACCCTCAAAGTATACCCTGTAGCGAGTAAAACTCTAAAACAGAAAATACCTGTCTATGCTGCCCCAGAACGCCTTGTTGGAGATTTCTCTTTTTCTTCCTGGGTACAGTGCGTGACCATACCCAAATGGACATTACATTACATTACATGTTACTTGTTAGACGCTTTTATCCAAAGCGACTTACATACTCAATACTGAGGACAATCCCCACAGGAGCAATTTGGGGTGAAGTGTCTCAGGGCCACAACGACATGCTGACTGCAGTGGGGTTTGAACCTGTGGTCCCTGATCTGAACACCAACGCACAATTCACTGCACCACACACCTCCAATCCAGACCAATCCGTGGAGCCTTTACGTTACGTCTGCGTTCCTCACACACAACACTCAATCTTTTGTCAGCTGCAGCTCCGCCGATTTCTCCTCCCTGGGACGCTGTGAGTCGGTGTGTGTTCGGGCTGGTTTCGGGCTGGGTTTCGCTGTGTCTCGCTGTCTTGCAGATGGCCACTGGGCTCATAGGGAGGGGGGGGCAGGAGCTCCAACAAGCCGTTTAGGACAGAGAGTGAATACACATACTATACAGAGATGCTGTATGAGAAACCAATGTGATTTTGGTAAATTGCACAATATAAATCTATTCTATACCTCAACAATGGAATTATGATCAGTAGAAATGGCCATAACATGGGACCTTTAACCTGTTAAGCCCCAAGCCTGTTTTTCAGGTCTCAGGCTTGATGAAACATGGTAAAGTCTATAACAGTGTCACGCTTATCCTAGATTGTTCTGAAAGTTCTACTTGTTATTAAGCACAGATTACATTATGCCGAGATATAATCTAATCGAGCCATGCCATATTTCACAGCCAGCCCGCTAGACTGTGATCCATCGGAGCCAGGAATGACTACCCGACAAAGACAGGATTTCTTAGAGCCCATTTTTGTCTGAGCTGATTACAGGCGCATACGTGACATACTGAAAATGCAACCAATGTGTCAAGAACAGGCCACAGTAGAATACTCTCCGAACGTGAATGTAATGATGAAAATGGGCCCCAGGCTACCCTGCAGGTAGGAACAACAGACGCTGCATCTCCATAGATAATAGAGATGGGAGAAGAGAGATGGAGGCCTCGGTTCGATCAACAGTGATTGAATGACAGTGATTGAATGACTAGTTCATGGTTAATTCATGGAAAATTTAATAATTAATTTGTGGAGTAAATGTTTCATACATTTATTAATGATGTGATTTTTGTTCTGCCACCACCAGGAATTGAGGGTGTTAACCAAACATACTTGGCGGGGAAGCAATACCAGAAATGGAGGAATAATGTAGAGATAACCTTTAAACCTTCACATTGTTTCGTAAAGCACAACAATCACACACATACTGTAGAGATGTCAACTGAATCACACCTCTTATAGAAATAGATCTCACAAACCTGTTTCTCATCCTACACCTAACCCCTCTCGCACTGTGTGATGAGCAATGCAAGATGATGATGCATCGCTTTGACACCTCACAGAATCTAAGGCCTGTACTTTTACCAAGCTAAACTTTGCCTCACTATGTGGCCTTGCAGTGTGCTAATCGTGCTGTATGTGTACAAATGTTCACAGTTTATCCTGAGGCCTGTAATGAGTTAGTAAGCAGTGCAATTCTCAATGGAGAGTGAGATGGAGATAAATCCCCGGACTTCAACACTGCTGCTGGATAAACCTGGCCTTGCTGAAACTGAGAACACCCACTCACATCTGCACCATCTGCTTTGTGGCTCAATGGAAATCCCTACCCATCACCACCCCCCTCGCGCCAGCACACACAAACACCCCCCCCTCTTTCTCCGCCCTCCTCCCTCCTCCCTCCTCCCTCCTCCCTCCTCCCTCCTCCACTCGCCCACGCTTGCACACCCACACACTCCTGTACTCACTCACACACCGCTGATGGTGTCAAACGCTTAAATGCCAGACCACCTTCCACCTACCGGCTGCATTCCACATGCACTGGGGAAGTGGACAGAATACAGATATATCCTGGGTAAACACACAAACATGCACACACACACACACACACACACACACACACACACACACACACACACACACACACACACACACACACACATGTATCCTGCTGTCCTGGAGTAGAGGGTTAATCCTTTTCTACGGCAGACTCTTATTCGGCTCAACTGTTTCTACTTGAAGTACATGACCTTTTAGTGCATGTAACTTGTTGTCTGGTTACTTCTACAAGCCACAACTTAGTTATTCAATTAGACCCAGTGTTAACATTACACACATTGTTAACCTTTCACAGATTCAGTGAATGTATTTCTAGACAAAATTAGGAAGGGGGTTAATTGGTGTATTGAGCTAAATCATATTATAGAAATGTTGGTCTTGGTTTGTGAAAATCGGCCAAAATGATGGTCCATCATCTGTAATGGGTCATCAAGTATAAACAACTTTTTCTGTCCATAATAGTCATTGATTTGATTAATATTTTGACCAGCCTTTATGTACATTTATCATGCGAAGAAACTTGCAACACCCAGATCTGAAAACAATGGGGCCACTTGTAGTATAAGACAATACAAATGATATAGACGTCTATGAGAAAATGAAACCACCTCCAAATCGATGTATTACTATATATATATATATATATATATATATATATATACACACACACTCAGATGGCCATATTATTTATAATGGCTGATGTCAAACAAAAAGGTTAAATAAGCTGTAAAACTAAAAACAATGTCTTGAAAATATTAAAATAAATAATAAGAAAGTGTTTCAATCACAATCAATAAAAGGCAATACAGAACTGTATAACATCTCCTGATGTCAAAATATAAAATAAATACAATGATAAATATAAAACTAAATAAAATCTGTACCCTTAGGAGCAATGTCTAACATGTGTAATTAACTTGTGAGTGTGTGAGGCCATTATGCCTAAATAAAAGTGCTCAAGCTTTACTCTATTTTCAAGTTTTTCTTCAAAAAGATGAGTTTGTCTACATTGTCAGTAGTGAGGGCAGATCTGTTGGCGGTAACTATGTCACCTGCCGTTGAGAAAACCCTCTCGCTGGGGACTGAGACTGACTCGGATGTGATTGAGCATGTTTGACGTGTTACCACTAGCATACCGCACCGCTGTCTAACAACGCCGACACACCGTCCTCGTCCGATCCACAACTCGCACCCCATCATTGTTGTAGTCCACAGGGAACCCGAAATGTTCCCACACACCTGATTTAAAAGAAGCAGGTGGGTCTTCTAGCTCCTGTGTGTTGTGTGAACCAAGCCCCCAGGAAGTGCGCCGGACTCAGATGGAAATATTCGTGCTGGCCAAACGGCGGTACTACACTTCCGCTTGGTTGCCAGGCCCGGAAGCACTTTTTCCCATTGACTTACATGGGGAAAGAATGGTCTGTAAATCGTTGGATAATTTTTTTTAAACTAAATAAACCACCCAGTATGAACACTTGTATAGCCCTTATTAAAAACATTCGTTCCTCAAGTTGTAAAAATGTGCTAATAACGTTATTCTGAGAGTTATTTCCCTCTGCATTATGAACGCGCATCTAACCCACGGGACCGCGCCGCCCGGCACGTTCATGTTACGTGTTCAGCCTTTACCCAAGGATGCACAATAACAACGGACCCACATCGTCTAACCCCACGGAGCTGTAATAATGGATATATTGCACATGTTTGCTGTAACTCATCATTTGTAAAATAGTATACTACATGGGCTGTATGATTAAATCTTGTACCGTAAATGTTGTATTAAATAAAGTTAATATTACCGACATTAGATTAACGTCCCTGTAGCTTCTTATTGCACTAAGAAGCTTATTGCACTGTATGTATATATATATATGTATATACAGTGCAATCATTATTTCATGCTAAATGAAGCTCTGTTGCTTGGATATCACTAGATCCTGTTACAGCGTAATATAAGTACATAACGATTGATGGTACATTAGCATAATTACTAGCTAGCTGCTAACTGCCGCCTCGTTAATATCAAAGCCATCATAATAACAACCCATTACCATGCTGTCATGAACGTGTGGTGCTGTTACGTGTACGCAAATTGACGTGCTCGATGTGAACGAGCATTTTGGTTAAAGTTGCTTCTCTAAAACTTCTCAGGCATGCCGGGTAATCTGTGACGTTTCACTCTCTCAAAAGTTGGGCCATTTTATCATCATGCGCTAATGAGCAACTCTCATAGGAATGAATGAGGCCCCGCCTCCCACGCTGTATCCAGTTCTTATTATACATCCATGGTGTGAACTGGCCATAGCTGCTAACTTTTCTTCTTCATGTATTGTGTTCGTTTTGTTGTGTTTTGTTATTGTTCTTCATTTGTTATTTACGGGCCGGCTGGCTTTTAAGCGCAATACCGCCCCCTGGATTATATATAGTGTAATACTGCCCTGTGTGACAGACTTTTT
Organism: Gobionotothen gibberifrons; assembly: GCA_943591055.1. Taxonomy (NCBI): domain Eukaryota; kingdom Metazoa; phylum Chordata; class Actinopteri; order Perciformes; family Nototheniidae; genus Gobionotothen; species Gobionotothen gibberifrons. Next base: position 2,346,235 of record CALSBZ010046654.1, on the reverse strand, counting down.
TCCCACTCGTAAAAAAAGGCGTATTCGCCGTGTGACTGCATGTGCCGAACCGTGACGTCCGAACCGTGACGTCCGAACCGTGACGGTACGGGACGAATACGGATACCGTTACACTCCTAATGTTGATTGAATATATTGGTGTACATACAGTATGGCAGCTGGTAATGGCAGATAGAGACTATTTTCCGCTAGGTGTTATAATTGATGAGATTAGTCTAGTGTGTGGGACAGAGGGAGGGAGGTAGTCAGATTACAGAAACATTGTATACATCTATGTAAAGACGAGTTAAAAGAGTGAAATTGAAAACCAAGAGAGAGGAAATGTGTGTGTACATGTGTGTGTGAAAGAGAGAGAGAAGAGGGACCCTTCCTGACCCAGACAGCTTTCTATACCTCTCTTTAATACCACCTCAAGGTCAGCTGAGGTTGTGACTGTGAGTCTGGAACCTGCGTAGACTACGGCCCAGCTAATATCTGCTCTCTCAAAATCTGCTTTTATCCCCATTCTATCAGCTCTGTGTCCCACAATCCTCCGCAGTGATTAAACAACTGAAAGGGAGCGTGAATTGGGATGATGGGATAGAGAGCGAGATGAATTTATGTGTGTGCGTGCGTGTCGGTGAATATTTTGAAGCTATGAGTGGGAAAAAGACACCGAGGCAGATCCGCAGAAAAAGACAGATGCGACTCAATGGTCCCGAGTACCTCTGTTTACATTTAGAAATAGTCTCGTTCAACTGAGAAACATCTCATTGCTCCTTACCACAGGAGCTGCAGCACAGCATCAGGAGACATTTCCAGCACAAGTGAACTATAAAAAGGGGGGGCGGGCAAACAGAAAATTGCTTAAACGCATTTTGTCGAGGATTGTCTATATATGCAGTGATGGAAAAAGTACTCATAGTGTTTCCTTAAGTAAGTGGATGATACCACTATCTGAATGACAACATTGTTAGTAGAAGTCCTGATTTTAAACTCTTTCAAAAGTGTTGATATAATAATATTATTTTTGTATCACTAACAAATATTATTAGGGTTAGGTTTAGGGTTAGGGTTAGGTTTGGGGTTGGGGTTATGTGGAGAAAATACTTGATGTACAACCAAGTAGATTAGTGTATAATGTATGTATGCAGTGGATCAGGAAAGTACGAAGGGGCAATACACTATAATGTTGAAGTACATCAAAATTAAACTTATGTAGAGTACTTGAGTAAATATTCCTACAGTCAAACACCGTCTATATGTCACTGTAAAATGTTCTGCGATAATAACTATCGTTATTGCCATCTTTCTGCCCTTGGGTGTTTCTCTGTTATTATGTGCCACATAACGCAGAAAAATAGTACTTAAAGAAGCAAGAAGGACTTTTTTTCTTTCTCTTTTCTACATTTAAAAGGAGAGTAGGATCATCTCCAAGAAAGTATCCCCTGAAGCATGTGTATGTGTGCTGATGTTATTGTGATTGAAGTTCATCCATCAGATTCAGTACTAAAGTTTTGATTGGCTACCGTCCAGGCTGGGAAAACAGTGTGTTTAACAATTTGAGTTCTCATTAAACCATGTTGAAAGCACAAGAGACGCATTAGCAGGATTTCTTTATGTGTGCTGGTGTGTCTTATTATTCTCTGGGCGTGCGGCAAGATTATCAGAACCTAACAGTGTGAGATGACATTATTCACAACCCACCACTTTCCCTCAGTCTACATTAAAATGTTGGTGAAATGCGATTTGATGTCACTCATGAATAATAATACGGTTGTACTTTTAAGGACTATATTTCAACTTGCAATAGATCTAGATGACAGCTATCAGCGGTACAAGATTACTTTTTGACAAATAGTGAAAAAAGGGGGGAAAAGGTTCACTTTGTTGCTGTGACAAAATATTGGCTTTGCTACTGCAAGGCATATATTTCATAATTTCACAGTGTTTTCCCCTCTCATGGTTCTGATGTGTAACTTGTCAATCTCAGATTAAATAGTTAGGGTATTTTTTGTCGAAAAACCAAACCTGAGTACTCCTCGAATGGTAACAAAAATAATCAGGAACCAAATCACGACAATCACATCAGTCATAGTCAAATGGATATGTAGACCGTACAGTCATGGATTAATGCTTTAATGCATTTGTGCTGTTGCAAAGTAGAAGTCCACACTTATGTATTCCTCTGACATTTTGCCTTTAAACCTTTGACTCACAATTGGAATGTCTTCATCTTCACTTCTCCAGAAACGGGATTAAACAACAAAAACGCAGCTGAATTCAATTCACTTCCCACTTATTAACATATACGTGCAGTAGATCTAACACATGCAGCATTTACATCACAAAGCGATAGATCCGCGAGGCAGCTTCCATCGGGGGAAGAATGCATTCTATGCAGAAAGTGAGATCAAGGGGGTGAGCTGGCTGAAATGTCCACATGGGACATAGAAGACTGAGAACAATGAGCAGGGGGGAGGTCTGTGAAAGTAAAATTGTTTTCCAGAGATTTGTAAACCGTTGGAGCAGCTTGTAAGCAGCTTTTTACACATGAAGAAAACAATACCAACGGCGGCAAACGTCTGCCTTCTTTCGACATGTGCACTCTCTACGGATGAAAAATTAATTCAATTTAGTTTGCATTTTTTTCCTAATGGAAGCACAGCAATCCTTGTTTTAAGTACAGTATGTGCCCTTCATTGCTCAATGCAGCCTGCAGTGTGTCTCAGAGCAGTGTGGGTATTAGCAGTGAGTTACTGGAGGGAGGTAGGGGAGCCACGCGGGGCAGGCAAGGCTATAATGATGATCTTCAACATGAGTGATAATGAGTGCTAAGGTAATCCTCGCCTGGGACCATGCACAAACACACTAACTCACAGCACACAGAATGCCAACCTCACAAGATGTCTCACAGACACACGACTGGCCCTCCCGTACTTTGCCTGTGTCTTATCAGCGAAAGAGCATGTAGGGAAATCAGAGTCATGCAATCTTGCCATGAGGAGCCACACTTGCGTCCCCCAACCCAACCCAAAGGCTGTTATGTTGATATTCCTCCTCTTCCTCTCCTAACAGTTTCATTATTTTATCACACAGGCAATCAGACAGATAGCGTTACCCTGAAACCCTTCCTCTCGCTCAGTGATGGGGACCGAGGACCTCGCTATTGCAACCCCACGAAGCCCGGGCGTGTGTAAAAGACACTGTAGTACTTCCGCAGATAAAAGGGAGGAAAAGTGAATCTCTCTCCCATGTGTCATATGTCTGTCCCTTTGAATGAGAGTTAAATCCATCAAGTGAAAGAGCTATCTCTCTCTCTCTCTTTCCCCCTCCCCCCTCTTGCTTATTCCCTCTCACTTCCTCTTCCTCTTTGATCTGATTGTTTTTTTCTCTCTGGGCCAAATCAACCTGCCACCCACAGGTCGTTCCATGGCAAAAAAGAAGACATGAAGGCATGTGTTGGAGCCGGCCCGCGTGACACATAAAGGTTATTGGCACGTGCTTGTTTGTGTTTCTGAGTGTTGCCTTCACAAGCGCGACAGCAGTCTCCCCGCTATGCTTATGAATAAAGATGATATTAATCCTTAAAACATGGAAGAGGGGATTACAGTGTTTATGTATGTCTGCGGAAATTGAGTGCTCTCAGCGATGGTGGCATGTTTGGACTTCCAAGTAGCTTTGTGAAATGCCAGGAAAAAGAGTAAAAAGGAGAGAAAAGAATAAAGTGCTTGCATGCTGGTTGTGTGTGGGTGCCGAGCTGCCATATGTTCTTTAGGCAATTCATGGAAAATAAAAAACATATTGGGTATTATGGCTCTATTTTTAGCACCGACTGTTTCCAATTACTGTTGGTTCTTCCATGTGTTTCAATTTCCCCCCGCAACCTGCCAATATTTCTTGTGTCTTCTCAAAATCCACATAACGATAAGAGAGAGTATAGGGGAAGAAATAATTCAGAGAAGCCAAGCAACCAATCTCCCAAAATAGGTCAGTTTGAAAGCACGATGAATTTTCATACAGCCTTTTAAAATGGCTTTTTAGGACTGAGGATTGTGTAGGAGAAGATGCTGCTGAGGATCTCTTTCTCACTCTCTCTCACACACTCACACACACACACACACACACACACACACACACACACACACACACAC
>CALSBZ010046654.1:2314020-2332928 GCA_943591055.1 Gobionotothen gibberifrons | reverse complement strand
ACAGAACAATAATCGACAACTCTACCCTCTGCTCACTCCTTTCCAGCAAACACATATGCTCCAGGCCGCAAGGCAGTGCACTTACAACTACAATGAGCATGTTAATGTTAATATAGCTCCGGAGATCCACTAGCATGTGTGTGTGTGCTCAGTCAGCTCCGCTCTGTGTGTGCGTGTTCGGTGTGTTTGTGTGTGTCCGACACCACCGGCATTTGTTTTCAAATTACCACGAACAGTAATTTACACAAATCTGGTTCTCCATAGTTATATGTGTATTCCCAAGTGAAAGACATTCGTTTAATCTTAATCTCGATGTGCTATAGTCCTGCCGGAGTGCACCGGAACGAATGATACTATCATAAACAAATGCCCACACACACACACACACACACACACACGCTTTAGTAACTCGTGCGCACGCTTTAGTAACTCGAGTTACTAAAACGTGCGCACGCTTTATTTATTTTTCTCTCTATGAACCCTCCAGGGCTCCGTAGATATGCTATAGGCTGCTTAAGTATAATCACTTATTTGTGTAAACTGTAGGATGATTATTGAATTAGAAAAAGTGGTGTAGCTGCACAATACAGTAAGTTTGATCTCCCTGATTGTATAAGTGGGTGCATTTGCTCCTCTTGATGCTGATTGTGGTTGAAGCTGTGTCTGAAAAGGCAACCAACAGTAAGTGTGTGAGTATAACTACCATTGCTACAGTTTACACTGATGGACCCTCCCTGATGGTTTGCCCATGCTCCAACTAAAGTGTTGTTGAGTGAGAGGATGAAATCACTGGTGGTAATGTTTGGATGGGGTTACCGCAGGGTAAGCATTGTGCTTACAGAAAAAACTCCCTTTCCATTTTTACAAGAGATTGATGGTTTTTACATTAGCTTTGCACTAAATATTGCAAAAATGATTTCTAAAGTCTCTCTCAGCACTCCAGGAGTGAACATTTTACCATCATCTAATGTCTAAGGGTATGATGACAGCTCTTGTATTAAATGAGTATAGGCCCAGTGTTTTGTAAACTGTGAGCCAGTAATCTCTCAGTTTGCTGTCAGTCGATATAGCCTAATACACAATACTCCTGGGAGGCTCAAAACCATAGCACTCCTTTCTGTCAATTCATCTTTTGGAAATAAAATGCTGATTAACTACCTGTTTGAATTCAGCAGCAAGCAAATACATTCATTGTGCTACAGAAAAGCAATATATTCTCACAGTCTCACAAAAAAAAGATAATAACATTAAAACATTGAAAGCATCGGAAGCCAAAAGGCAGCCAAACCCTTTCAAGAATGCCCATGCCATCCTTAATAAGTAAAGTAAATTAGCTCCAACTGACTCTATTACATCCCTGTTTGCTTTTAAGAATATGCCCAAAGAATATGCTGATCTTTCTAGTTCGACTTGGAACTGATGTTGAATCCAGTACAATGTGTCCTTCTTAGTGTTCTTTGCAAAGCTAACCAGGAGAGTGCCAGTGCCATGTTAGATCGAGTTTGTTGGCAAGTGTAAACCCAAAGGCATATCTTACATCAAAAGTCGACTTGATTCTTAATTAAACCGATAGAATACAGCGGCAGTGACAGCTCTGTGGCACTTTGCCTCAGTAAAACTTAACAGCCACTAAAGTTTCTTCTGTGTAATGATTAATGCATCCAATTTCTGTGATCTGTATTGAGCGTGGCATCATGGGTAATTAAATGATGGTCTATAGAGCACTGACTGTTCTCATAAAATGACAAGGCCATAATTATCATGAAGCTTGGTTACCCCCTGACTCAAATACTAATTGTGTATCAATAACCAAGTGGAAAATGTCACAGAATTAAAACCCAAAACAACCAAGCTGTGCAAATAGCTCACAGCTACTGCAGTCAATAACACCCAGTTCCCCTTTTGACAAAAAAGGAAATTAGATTTGGGTTATTCATTACAGTTCATATTTATTCATTGGGCCATTTCACAGGTTACATAAAGTGAGACATGTAAAACCAAGAAGAAATATGCTTTAAACATATTCACATTTTCAAAGATAAAAAACTGCAGTGTTAATCCATTGGAGAAGAATAAAAAGCAGCTCCCAAACATATTGTTCCCTTACATAGTATTTTGTGTCATGAAAAAATAACCTGCCAGACTTGTAGCCTTTGTAATAAAATAATTCTCCCTCACTGAATTCTGAACACTGCATGTAACACCTCAGTAACCAAGAATATGGCTTCCACCAGTAAATACAATAACACAAGCACTGAGAAGTGCACTGTGCTCAGAGGAGCCGTTTACACTTTGTCATTGATTAATTAACAGGCATCATTTTCAAATGAGCAATACGAGCTCTAACGCAGCACGCAAATAAGCAGTGCAGAGAAGTCTCCCTGGGGGGACTGCGCGGCTGTCCAGGAGTATAAAAAAATTGTAAAATTGATGTTCCCTTTACTACCATTTAAATCAAGCTTGTTATTTTTATTATTGTTGTCCCCCTTTGAGATGAATAGGGTGATAAAAACAGATGCCCGCCCCTGTCTCGCTGACATTTTAGGGAGTCCTTTTGGAGCAGTAAAGATGCCCACTTGATGGATACCAGAGCTCTACCGACAACGGGAAAAGACAAAATGAGGAATGCTTATGGGTGCAGGGCAGATAAGGAAAATAAATAGAGAGAACATGGGCGGCACACAGGGGGTGAAGGTGGGTAACATCAGTGAAGAATGGAGAAAAACAACGAGACTAAGACAGAATAAGAGAGTGACATGCTGAAACAGTCCATCAGCATGAGACTTTAGGACAGGGTAGAACAGGAGATCCAGGGAGAGCCGGGAGAGAGAGACAGAACAGACAGCCCCAGCAGCAGCCGTCAACTAGAGAAGATGAAGAAAAAGTGCTGGACACATTGACACACTCCGGTCTGTAGAGAAGCTCCCCGGAGGCTAGTCTGCGTTTCAGCTCCTTCCACAGCAGATCCCGCTCCTTCTGGGCTTCATGAAGCCCCGGTTCTCCTGGGCTCTCCGAGACAGGTAGGGCATCACCTCGCTCACCGGCCCATAGGGGACGTACTTATAGACGGGGAAGCCTGCCTGGCCTGGGATCAAAGTGGATGTGATGGGAGGGAAACAGAAGACACAAATAGGCTTTGTGACATATGTATAAAGATGACAAAGGTAAAGTAAATATATTTTCAGAGAGATTGTTAGAATGTGATTGACAAGTGAGTATTTGGTAACACCATTTTCACAGGTTCTTTTTGACAGGCTCCAGAGAACACATCATGACTGGACTCAGGGCCGCCCCTGGCCAACTTGTTGCCCCCCGCAAAGTTATATGATGAGGCCCTCTGTGTCGCGAGCGTCAACGGGGGTGCGAGTGGAGCCTCGCAGCGGCGAAACTGTGGCGCGCTTACACTGTAGGTGCGCCGCATTTGCGCTTCAGATGAGGCTCCCTCCGCAAAATGAAGCACCATCCGCAAGATGAGGCCCCCTCGGCGAGGTGAGGCCAAGCCCCCAGGAAGTGCGCCGGACTCTTAGGAAAATATTCGTACTACACTTCCGTATAGGTTGCTGGGCCCGGAAGCACTTTTTCCCATTGACTAACATTGGGAAAGAGACGTCTGTAAATCGTTGGATAATTTGTTTTAAACTAAATAAACTAACCAGTATGAACGTTTGTATAGCCCTTATTAAAAACCTTCGGTCCTCAAGTTGTAAAATGTGCTAATAACGTTATTCTGAGAGTTATTTTCCTCGGCATTATGAAGGCCTTATCACTGTCTCTGCTACCTCCCTCCATGCCTGGTTCCTCCGGTTTGTATCCCGGTAAGTTAATAGGGACTGGTCATAAAGAACTGGGTGATTTGCTACCGCAATTACTAATTTCTCCTCCATTTTTAGGAATATAGAAAATGAACCAGCTTGCACACGGTTTGATTGGCTAGCGCTTGTACTGTCAGATTTTCATAAACGGGATTTGATTGGCTGATGCTTCCACCTCAGCTTCGAAAGTTGAACATTGCTTTTGAATCCTGAGATGCCTGGAAATCTCCGCTTTGCTTCCCACAATGCAGTTCGGCGAAAAGTGAGGCAAAGTGACGTCACCCCATTCAAAGTGAATGGGCAGAAGCGTTGGAAGATTTTTTAACGCTGCTGTGTGGAAGGGCCGTTACAATCCAGTACCATGCTGTCATGAACGTGCGGTGCTGTTACGTGTACGCAAATTGACGTGCTTGATGTGAACGAGCCTTTTGGGGGGCGTGGTTAAAGTTGCGCAGGCTCTGAGCGCACACACGGGTACTTCTCAGGCATGACGGGTAATCTGTGACGTTTCGCTCTCTCAAAAGTTGGGCCATTTTGTCTTCATGCGCCAATGAGCAGCTCTCATAGGAATGAATGAGGCCCCGCCTCCCACGCTGTATCCATGGGTGTTTCTCAATCTCGAGTAAAGCTGCTCGAGAGCCTATTTCAAGCATACTACGTCATCGAGTGCCGCCGAAGTACTGTTCCAATGTCCAGCATACTTCGAATTCTACCGAGCCCGGAGTACTTCGTTTGGAGAAATGTTGAGACTTCACACGTGTAGACTATGCAGTCTTAAAATCCCCACAATGCTTTGCGCACGGTCCAATTTCCCCAAATCTATGGCGGAAAATGTACCAAGCAAGCGTACTCGAGATTGAGAAACACCCCAGGTCTTATTACACATCCATGGGTGAGGCCCCACGCAGTCTGCGTGATCAGCCTGTAGGGAGGGGTGGCCCTGACTGGACGTCATCTCAATAGAGAACCGCAGTGACGCGTCATAAAACCCAGAAGTAAACTCCTTCCGGTTCCTTCGTCAAAAAAGCAATGCAATTTCTCCATAGGATTTTGGAAAATAGCTCGAAATAAGGTCTGTGGTTGACACACATTTAAGAGACAGATCACGTTTTGTTCAGCCGGATAATATCCACATGTCTACTGTACTTTTATAATTTTCGAATCATAAATCTAGACGCAAGAAGCAAAATGCTAACGTTATGCTATAAACGAACTACAGCAGGGTCGCTGCTTCAACGTCACGCCAAGTTAAGATCCATATTCCTATTCAGCCACTTGTTAACAACCATCGTTTTTCAGACACGTAAACTCTTCAAAAATCACCAGCGGGGTCACTGCTGATGTATTTAATGTCGTAGAACAAAACGTGATCTGTCTCTTCAATTTGTGTCAAACACAGACCTTATTTGGAGCTATTTTCCAAAATCCTATGGAGAAATTCCATTGCTTTTTATCGAAGGAACCGGAAGTGGTAAAAATGCTAACTTACTTCCGGGTTTTAGGACACGTCACTGCGGTTCTCTATTGGCTTCCCTCACAGAATGCTCGCGACAGTGTTTATAATAAGGCAGGTTTGCAGCTTTTGAACAGGCAACCTCAGTTTGCTTTTGAATTAAAAGCGCTGCTGTCAGGCTCACATACTGTGACTTTTTGCAAGGGCTTAAATGTCCTTAAAACAAATCCACAATTACTTGCATAACATCAAAACAGGATAAAATAGTACAAAGTCTTTCTGCGCAAAACAGAATATCTGAAAACAATGTTTTGAAAACTCAATATTGGCAACATTTTTGGAAAAGCAAAAGATCTCAACTCCACTATGTTTTATTCAATATAGAAAGGTCTTCACTGTTTCGAAATTCAAAGGCGCTGGCTGCTCTATCCCTGGAGAAAACAGCAAAGAAACATATAGTGTCTGTTTACATCAATACTGGTCGGGGCTGTTTCAACTTGAGCCTCACGTTGACAGACAGCAGCCTGCCGCCGCCGAGTCTGTCTTTGACAGACAAACAAAGTGGAGAGAGCCCGCAGCAGCGTTTCATTAGGACAGCTTGTCAATACAGAGGTGTCTCAGTTCATATGTCACACTATGGGCTGCAGACTGACTCCATGTACACTGCATGCAGTCCGAGCTCTCGTAGAGACACAGCGGGGAGAGTTACAGAGGAGGGCAGTGGACACACATCCTGCAGAGGCTGAATTTAAAACACTAACATCATCCTAAAAGGCCTTGACACCAAGCCCCCAGTGCACCGGACTCTGAGGAAAATATTCGTTGTGGCTAAACGGCGGTACTACACTTCCGTTAGGTTGCTGGGCCCGGAAACACTTTTTCCCATTGACTTACATTGGGAAAGAAACGTCTGTAAATCGTTGGATAATTTTTTCTAAACTAAATAAACTACCCAGTATGAACATTTGTATAGCCCTTATTAAAAACATTCGGTCCTGAAGTTGTAAAATGTGCTAATAACGTTATTCTGAGAGTTCTTTTCCTCTGCATTATGAACGCGCATCTGAGATTGGGAGCTCGGGGGCGGGGCTTAAGGGGAAACTCAGCTGCGCATGCTCTATGAGCGCACATCCGGGTACTTCTGATTGCCAGGCATGACGGGTAATCTGTGACGTTTCGCTCTCTCAAAAGTTGGGCCATTTTGTCCTCATGCACCAATGAGCAGCTCTCATAGGAAAGAACGAGACCCCTCCTCCCACGCTGTATCCAGTTCTTATTATACATCCATGCTTGACACACCAAAAGTCTGCCAGCCAAGTTTTTGCGAAGGTCCCACAGTGTCAGCACTTTTCCTCTTGTCTGCAAGATAAATCACTCTGATTGGCTGTTCAGCTTAAGCCAATCAGTGAAGGGGAAGAAAAAACGTGAGGAAAATAAACAAAACAGAAAAAGTCAAGTGTCAAGAGTGCACACAAAGTTCACTCTTCATCTTCATTTCATCTAATCATTCAAAATCATCTAGAATGAAGCTAAGTGATGAAGCTAATAGATACAAATACAATTTTGTTTTTTCATGCATGAACAACGTCTTTATATCTACAGTCTTACGTTTTTCGGATTCTATTATCGAATGACAAATATCTAGACTACAGCCCCCTGTTGTCATGGAGAGTTAATTTCTCTCAGGCAGTGGCAGAATGAGGTGATAGTTGGCTGTTTACTGTGGTTTTTGTGAGTGTTCAAATTTGGTTAAAATGTGACTTGGCCAAGATGGATGCAACGTAAGGTGGCACAACAGTCGGCTCAATCGCAACTAGTTCTTTGATGAATGTTTGGTGTGAAAGAGCTTTAAGTAGAGCAGGGAATACAGGGCCTGGTCATTGTTGGCTTTGTGAGAGAGAGAGTATTTGTGCATGTATTTCTCACCCAGTGGGAAGCTGATCTGATCGCACATGCCCAGGAGTTGACCGAAGTACACCTTGTTCTCTGTCGGTGAGAGACCCAGCTCATTCATTCTGAATGAGGCAGAGACACGGAGAGACTTACAAATAACTTCTTCGTTCACATGCAACGCTCTATAAAAAAATATTTTGAAGTGGATTGTTCAGCCGTACCTCCTCAAGGTGTGTTTTACCGTGTCCTCATTATGGGAAGCCACCATAACGTTGGCATTTCTATCAACAATCTACCACCAGCACATAGTCCAGGCACCTGGACAAATAAAAATGAACACATGAAAGATCATTTATCTTCTTTATATATTTATATTTATATGTCTACTTTTGTTTGTAAGAACCTGTTTTCTACAAAAACTAAAATGCTGCAAAATATGAGAAAGGTTCGGAGCTCGGACAATATGCAATTGCTTTTTTGAATATCACAGTTTGACGAAGGTAACTGTGTCTTATTGGCCTGATTAGTGTGTGTGTATTTAGGCTCTGTTTTCCCTGTCAGTGGACAGGTAGTGTGTGTGAGATCCTTGTGGCTGCTGACTGTGTTCACGTGGACAGCAATATTGAGGCTGTGAATCATGTGCCCATGAATAATAAATGCCCACACCGGGTTGTATTTGGACGTTCTGCCTCTGCCTCCTTGCTTGGTCGGGCCGCTCAACGGTCAGCTTCATACACAACAACAATAATAATGAAAGTGTGATAAATAAACAGTTATTAAAGTGTTCTTACGTTTGCCATTCTGCTGCTTTTGTTAGACTGCTTCAATGAAACAAATTGCGAGTTGAATAAATGAAAAAATAATAATAATGATTTGTTTTGTGAACAAATTGAACTGAACAAAAAAGGCATGAATAAAAAAAGAATGATAGTTAAAATTTCAAGATTTCTACTGAAACTCAAAAGATTCCCTGCTTACAATTGAAAGAACTACAAACTATTATTCAAGATGATACATATATATATATATATATGAGGAGTTCTTTTCCAAAACGCTATAAAAGCCAAATAGAAAATTGAGTTTGTTGTGCCATTTTGCTGTGTACTGAACCTATTCACTGCTCTATCAACGTTTCATGCCAAATCGCTATATATCCTATATATATATATAAATTTAATATTAACAAAATGTGTGGGTCTAGGTAAAAAATGTCATTTTCCTGAAAACTATTAAAATGGATATATAGCGTTTTGGAAAAAAACTCCTCATATATATATACGATTTTGAATATTGTTTGCATTCTGTGGCTGACATCGTTTCATAACTCACCCAAACACATATATTTGTATCACCATTTGCATGTTGCAGTACTATCTTCAAACAAACAAACATTGCAATTACCTCTTATATCTATATAATTACCAAAAATCTGAACCAATCCGTTCAGAGAGCACTTGTGCTTTACTAAGTGTGTAGCTGTTTGAATATGCATGTGCTTTACCATCATCTGCAGAATTATAATCCCACCTCATACTGTGCTGTAGCAAATCATCTAAACGTGTAGCCTCTCACATGTTGATGTTTACCTCAAAATTCAATTGAATGCTTGAGGGTGGCCTTTGCTGTTTTTGTGAAAAACATATTGATCTCCACAAGACGATTTCTTTGAACTTGCTCTCATTTAGGACTGTCAGAAAATGGTTACAACCCTGCACCCTGGAGCTGGGTGGTATTCAGTAACTTGCACTTGGACAACTCAACAGGGTGGATGCTTGCTGACACAAGATGTTAAACTCAGAAACTCCCCTTGAATTTAAATTAAAGGACCACTTCCCTGAGCTGTCCATGGAAGTGGATGTGTGCCTAGAAAGTGGACGGCTTAAATCTGTGAACCACATGGGAAAATTGGTTTGGCAAAATAAAATAACAATGTTTTTATAGGAAACCTCACCTAGGAACTGTGTGCTTTCCAATGGTAAGGGATGTAGCAGCAGGCAGCGGCTTTAATATTCAGGAATTAGAGATTAGCCTGGCTAAAGCAGATCATTTATTTATGTTATTTAACATGTAATTAACAAGGATTCAAAAACATTTGGGGATTACAAATCAAATGTTTTAATATGTGCTGGCACAGACAGCAGCAGCACAATAACAAAAAAGCAAACAACTAGAAATTGCAGAATTACAAGATATCAAAAATAATTCTTCATTATACAAAACATCTAAATTCTGATGTGCCTGCTGTAGTTAGACAACAAACAATCATACTTTGCGGATGCAGATATGGGCAGCTACCAACAATTAAAAAACAAAGAAACAGGATTTTTGCCTGTGGTACATTATTTGGTAGACTCATAATCAGGGTTAATGGGGTCTTCATAATCGAGGTCTCTAGCCCGCTCTCGTTCCTGATACATATAAGCCCCGCACACCAGCTTGGCAGCAAAATGCCAGCCCTCACGTCGAGACTATTCTACGTCCATGGTTATGTTGTCATAGGCCTCCTGCAGAGCAAAAGAGGACAATGATTCACTTCATAGCAAAGACGGATATAAATCAAGTTCCAAGTTTAGATACAAGATTGTGAAAGCAGTGCAATCTTTGCTGTCAATGTAACTTTTACAGAGCTGTATGATGTTTTGCAGCCCAATACATTTAGACTACATGATTTATGGGTCTACCTGTTCTACCTGACCTAGCCCAGGCCCCCATAGCATTACCAACCACACAACACGACTGCTACTCAAACAGGGTTATACTCACTTCTTTGTATGGCTCCATGTCAATAACTCGTGGAATAAACCAACCAATTTTGAGAACAAGAATGCCTTATCCTGGTTTTAGCAAGTTCAGCAACAAAGCAGTGGTGTAGTATACGCACAGCAACCCATTGTGACAAAATGGGACCCTCAATAATCTATGGTCTTAATTTTATCCAACAGGCAAAATGTGTTATATTTATTTTACAGTCGTATGTGACAATGTGGTAAGCTTATAATAATCACGTAAAAAAAGTATGATAATCATATGAATGTGAACTGTGACTTACACTTTTTTTTTTCATTTCAAATGGTGTGTTTAAGAAATAAAAAATGAATCACCACATTTCCCTTCAACATTATCCCCTTCTTGGCAATGTCTGTTCTATCCTCAGCTGACTCATCCTAATCTCTTTACATGTTGACATCAGGAGTAACACGATTTGTCACAGCGTGCTCTCCTTCTATAAGAATTATAACTGTTGAGTCGGCATTTTGTGTGTGCAACAACATCATTAACATTGGTAGGTGGTGTTGATGATGACAGGCTTCTCTTTGTTGTAGATCCTCTGCATCTCTAATGTCAGTCTGCTGATAGCCGGCTGCAGGTACGTCTGCTCTGCATCCACCATCAAGCGAACCCCATTCTCTATACAGCATGCTGGGATAAAAAAGGATATAATTCATTTTGAATAATTTCACCTATTTATTCTATAACATAATTAAAATATTGAAATACAAAACATCCCTTTATCAAATCAAGGTGATCACTGTTCCTTTCAAGAAAGAGGTTTAAAAATGCATGCACATCCAGATGATGAAATACTAGGAGATGAGAATATGTCAAATATGAAATAATATAGTCTAAAAAAGGCTCCCATTAACACATTTATGCACCACCGGGTAACCTTTATCTTCCTTTCTTACTAATCTGCTGGGTATACCATCATTACATTGTCTTCAATTACGTAATATAACATTTATATGTTTTTATTCATCCCTTATATTGTTGAAATGTCCTTTTTCTGTTGTTGGAGATGCCTGATGCTCTAGTCATGTCATATTCAAGATGTTCTTATTAAGCTATAGGCACTGCAAGGTCTTTTGAATTGAGAGACAAGTGTATGTCTTTGAAGTGCCCCGTGGAGCTTTGCATATATCTTTTTTATATCTGGTGTATTTTTACCATGCATTACATGTTCATATACGCTGTAACACAGTTACAACATTCATTTAGGATGCTTGGACAGGAATTAGATTGTGTGCAATAATGTGTCAATGTGTTATGATTATGGATCTATCCAACATGTATGTATACATGTATACAATTTGTTTTATGCATGCGATCCTGGGCAGCTGTTGAAGACAATTTGAACTGTCAGGTGAACTTGCTGGTGTGTCTATGTATTATTTTCTTTACGTGAAGAAAGGCTTGATGCTTCAAAACATAACCTTGTGGTAAATAAACACATGGGAGCATTATCAAGTGTGTACATATTTTCTATCACTTTTTTCGCTCTATACATACATTGTTACGTTGAATTCCAAGTCTCCCGGCTGGAGAAAAATAAAGGTGTATCTTAACCTTGTATTCGTTATTATTCTCATATTTATGTTAAGCTGTACGGCTTTTACACAATAGCTAGCAACACATTTGTGCACATTGAAAAATATCTGTACATATAAGTGAACTTTTATTGAAAGGCAAGTTAATTGTCAGATGCTACAAAAAAAAATGTCATGGCAACAAAAGCACAGCTTGCTTTAATGATTACATTGTTGGGGCATGTTCAAAGAATAAACAAGTTGACTCTATGAACATACCACCATGTGCATAAACACGCAGCATTTAGGTAAACTATAGCTATTACTCAGTTGATGTATTTTTGATTATTGCTTGTTCTTTGTAGTTTCTGTGAGTTTACCTTGACTAAGGTTTCCATGCGCTGCAACATCCTCTCCATTTGTTTCTCCTCCTCTGTGCTGCACTTCTGTAGCAGAGGCTCCAGCTCACCTATAGCCAGGGTTGGGTTGTAACGGAATACATGTAACGGCGTTACGTAATCAGAATACAAAAATCAAGTAGCCTAACTGTATTCAGCTCGCGTTACATTTGAAAAACGAGTAATCTGATTACAGTTACTTTCGTAAACCTGAAGTGAATACATTTTGGATTACTTATTGGAATTATTGGTGGAAAGATTTCCTCACAACATTTAATATTCATTATTAAAGGTACAGCCGAATCATCACAGCGCACAACAACTTTTACCGCCGCAGATGGACCAAAAAAGGGACTGTTTGAAAAAAAGGGGCAGGTCCACTCAGTGAAACAATAACAGCGAAACATGGAGGAACAAAAGTCTGCGTTTAAGTCGTGTGTGTGTAGAGGTGTGTGTGGTTAAAACACATCAGCCTGCGGTCGCTCTTTAGCCTTATGCTTCTGAAGGTAAACACAGCGAAGGCGGTGCGTGAAAGGCACTGCGCGCTCGTCTTCTCAGAGGCTGAGTTCACCCTCCCGCTGCCTCCTGGTGCTGCAGAGATGTCATGAAGTGAAGGAGGTTTTCCTTCTATAAAACAGCTGTGGGCAGCAGATAGGCTACTGTGAGTGTCACGGACATTAATTCATAGATCAAGGCAGACTGGTGCACAGAGTCTCCTGTTTTGCCGATCCGGTGCTTAAACAAAAAGCTCTACACCCCTGGCCGAAATGTCCTTAAAATGAAGTCCGAGTTCGACATTTTAATTCATGTCCTGCCAACACTGGCAGGACAGAAGGCGACACGCCCGTTCTAAGCCGTGTCCCTCACTCCTCACATCCCAAGCTGCATCCCCAAAAAGTTTATTATGTTGTTACATCGTTTCAGATGTTATGTTTCAGTTGTGCTCTTGATAAGCCATTACAACAGTAAAAACACGTTCAGTTTCCTTTTGCTTTTTGTGTCTCCTGTGCACCAAAACATACCCATCTGTGATGGAAAAAGAAAGTAATCCAAAAGTAATCTAAAAGTAATCTGATTATGTTACTTTTTTAAGACACGTAACTGTAACTGTATTAGGATTACTTTCAGAGCCATGTATTCAGTAATCAGTAACTGATTACTTTTACAAAGTAACCCTCCCAACCCTGCCAATAGCTGCACAGACCAACACACTCTCACTCCCTAAGCGTCCAGGGGCGATGCTTGGTCAGGGTCCCGTGGCGTCCAGTTGTGACGCGCCAACACAAAGAGCTTTCAACTGATTGCAATGTATTCCCATCGGTGGCGGTATTTGACGCTTAGGGAATCCATTTATGTCGGCAGCTCTTAAAGACAATGTGAGCGTCCATTCCCATTGGATAACGGAGAATTGTACACCCGGAAGTAAGTATTCTCCTTACTGTCGATTGATTTGACAGTGATATCTCCACTATTCATCAACTCAAAAACACCAGATTAAGTTGTTAATTAAACGACATTGATAGTTCTATTTCGTCCCTACTGACAGCCAGAGGCGGTGCTTTAGCACTGGATATGTCCATCGCACGCATGCGCAGTTCGAGTACCTAATAACAACAAAGTCACCTGTGACCCACGTGACTACGGCTACATAAGCCGGCGTTATTAGTGGATCGGTTCCTTTTCATCTTCTCGCTTCGCGAGAGTACGGTGGTTGCATTTTTGTTGTAACCTACAAGTTACTCCCAGGAGTTGCACTTGCTGTGCTATTTTGTACTGTTTTGACGGTGGCGTTGTGCCGAGCTATTATTAGCATTTTTGAGTTAACAGTTTAGCTCTGTTTACTCGGTTAGCTAGTTAGCAGTAGCGGGGCTCAGCCTAACTGTGTCCTGTCGCGCAGCCACTTGGCTGACGCTGGATTAAGCCGGGATTTCCGTGCTGTTTCTTTCGAGGCCAGTTTCTGGTTTTAGCCTGTGTTTACGTTTAACTTCGTTATTATCCCAACCAATGAAGGCGGTGTTTTCGCCCCCGCTCCTGGTGAGCGTGTTGCCTGATCAATCAATCAATCTATCAATCAATCAATGTTTATTTATATAGCCCAATATCACAAATGTTACATTTGTCTCAGTGGTCTTCACAGTTTGTACAGAATATCAGTATGACAATACGACACCCTCTGTCCTTAGACCCTCACATCGTACAAGGAAAAACTTCCAGAGAAAACCCACAGTTTAAAGGGGGAAAATGGGAGAAACCTCAGGGAGAGCAACAGAGGAGGGATCCCTCTCCCAGGACGGACAGACGTGCAATAGATGCCGTGTGTAAAAAAAAAAGATAATACATTTGCAACATAGGTAGTCCAAATGTTTGGAAATGCATGTGTGT
This sequence comes from Gobionotothen gibberifrons, assembly GCA_943591055.1. Taxonomy (NCBI): domain Eukaryota; kingdom Metazoa; phylum Chordata; class Actinopteri; order Perciformes; family Nototheniidae; genus Gobionotothen; species Gobionotothen gibberifrons. The sequence continues at coordinate 2,318,686 of CALSBZ010046654.1, read as the reverse complement.
ATAATAGGAAGATGAATCCACGAGGACATCCATCTAGGACTTAGGATCCAGGACCACAGCAACAGCCACGACTCAAGATCCGGGCTCGCGATCCAGGACACAGGACTGCAGCAACAGGATCATCCATGACTCCGGATCCCGGCATATATAGACACCAAAAAGAAAGACATTTGGGGAAGCTGGGTTAATCGGAACATGAGAGTACACAGGTACAGACAGAGGGAAGGAAGAAGTAAGATGTCCCCCGACAAACTAAGCCTATATCAGCAAAACTAGGGGCTGAATCTAATCAGCCCTAACTATAAGCTTTATCATAAAGGAAGGTCTTAAGCGCACTCTTAAAAACTGATAGGCTGTCTGCCGCCCGAACACAAACTGGAAGCTGATTCCACAAATGTGGAGCTTGATAAGAAAAGGCTCTGGCTCCCATTGTACTTTTAGAGACTCTAGGAACAACCAACAACCCTGCGTTCTTGGAACGCAATGCCCTAGTAGGACAGTAGGGTATAATGAGTTATTTAAGGTAAGATGGCGCCTGCACATTAAGGGCTTTGTAGGCGAGAAGAAGAATTTTAAATTCTATCCTGTGTTCTATAGGGAGCCAGTGTAAGGCAGCCAGAACAGGAGTAATGTGGTCCCTTCTCCTAACTCTAGTTAGTACACGAGCTGCAGCATTTTGAATCAGCTGAAGCGACTTAACTGACTTCTTGGTACACCCTGATAATAAGGAGTTACAATAATCGAGCCTAGAAGTAACAAATGCATGGACTAGTTTCTCTGCATCGTTTTGAGGCAAGATATGCCTGATTTTTGCAATGTTACGTAGATGGAAGTAGGCGGTCCTTGAAATTGATTTTATGTGGGCATTAAAGGATAAATCCTGATCAAATATAACACCAAGATGCCTTACAGTCTCACTGGAGGCCAAATTAATGCCATCCATAGTTAGTATATCTTTAGTTAATTTGTCTCGTAGATTCTTCGGGCCGAGTACAATAACTTCAGTTTTGGTCGTGTTTAACATCAAAAAGTTTAAGGTCATCCACGTTTTTAAGTCCTTAAGGCAGTCTTGAATTTTATTTAGATGATTAATTTCATCAGGCTTGATTGATAAATAAAGTTGAGTATCATCCGCATAACAATGAAAATTTACAGAATGATTCCTTATAATATTGCCTAACGGAAGCATATACAATGTGAACAAAATAGATCCGAGCACTGAGCCCTGTGGCACTCCATGGCTAACTTTGGTTTGCGTCGAAGATTCATCGTTGACACGTACAAACTGAGAGCGTTCAGATAGATAGGACCTAAACCAGCCTAAAGCAGTTCCCTGTATGCCAACTAAGTGCTCTAGTCTTTGCAATAGGATGTCATGGTCGATAGTATCAAATGCAGCACTGAGATCGAGCAAGACAAGAATAGAGACAAGTCCTTTGTCTGAGGCTATTAGAATGTGATCGTTAGCAGCAACCGCCCAGCTAAGCTGTCCTGTTGAGCTTCTTTATTTGTATTCAGCTAGGTGAAGGCAGTGCTCTCGCTCCCGCTCCCTTTGCTGGTAACTTGGGTGTAGGACATTTACATCCCTTGTCGTGTTCAGCAGGTAGCTGGTGAAGGCTGTGTCCTCTCACCCGCTCCCGGTTGCCTTGCATCTGGCCACCTACATAATGGCTCATTCATGTAGCGCCTGTATAGCTCCTCTTGAACCCGAGGACGCCAATGACCGCTGCCCCTCTTGCCTGGGTCTCGAGCATTTGATGGATGGTCTCACGCAGAATGCCTGCATGAATTGCGGCTGTATGCCTCGGCCGCTCAGAGTAGCTAGAGTTGTAGAGGTGGAGCGTCTGGCGGCAGCCAACGGACACCTCTCCTCATCACATCTTCCTCCAGAGCAATTTAGCCGTTCCCGGCGACGCAGGGGAACGGCGGCTATGGGGTCACCCCCCAATAGGAGGTCTAGAAATAGGCTGTCCTCTAAGGTGGATCAATTAGCTGCCGACATGGGCATGATGAAGACGCTCTTCTTGGCCTTTCAGCCAGGGGCCGGTATAGGGGCTGCTACCTTGCCGCCCGTCCCTCCTTCGGTTGTCGCACCTTCACATGACGATGTCATGACGATGTCATGACGATGTCATGTCTCTAGCGGCTTCGGCTAACCTCTTCAACGAAGAGGTGGAGGACGAGGCCCCGCTCACTCCCGAGGAGGCTTCCCACTCCTCTGCTCAGGGTTTTCTGCAGGAGGAGGACTCCTCTATGGTGGCCATTATTTGTGCGGTCCTGACACGCTTACAGCTTCCGGTTCCGCAGGCCTACCCGGCTCAGGCTAGCGTCTTTTTCAGGCGTAGCCATGCCACTGTCCCCCTCACTGTTCCTCCTTCAGAGGAGTACCCGAGGGAGCTCCATGCATGCTGGAGAGACACCAAGGCCCTCTCCCACTCTGGCTCTGATGCCCGGGCCTTGGCTGCCATGCAGGATCCGGCGAGAGTGGGGCTGGGTCGCATGCCACCCATTGAGCCCACCATCGCCTCTCTGATTCTGGCTCCTGATGAGGCTCTAAGACCTGATGCCAGGTGCCCTCGGCCTCAGTGCAGGGTCACAGATGAACTGCTCTGTAGGGCCTACGACGCAGCGGCACGCATGGGTCGTATCGGGAACTCCCTCTCCCATTTAATGCTGGCCGTCTCCACCTCTCTGCAGCAGGCTCCGGCTGAGCCTCCTTTGCTGGGCCTCAGTGATGCATCACTACAGGCCTTTGCGTTAATGACTAGGGAACTGGGGCGAGTTATGTCCTTTCTGGTGCAGACTCGCCGCCAGGTTTGGCTGGCGCAGTCTCCTCTAACGGAGACATGTAGAAGAGTCCTCCGTAGCGTGCCAGTCGAGCCAGGGGAGCTGTTTGGGGCAGCTGCCCTGGAGGCACTGGAGCGGGCTGCCCAAGCTAGGCAGACCAGGCAGCAGCTCTCGGGCCTTCATAGGCCTGTGCCCACTCCCAGCAGGCCCAGCGGCCCACTCAACAGCCCACTCAACAGCCTTCCAGTGGCTTTCGGGCCCCCGATCGCCGGCCTTCTAGGCAGCCTCTTACCTCAGCGCCTTACCGGCGCCCCCCTAGGGGCTCCAGAGGCCAGGGGGCGAGGCCCTGAAGCCCCGGGGCCGGTCGTCGGCTGCTTCTCCCAGCAGCAGCTCAGTTATTGGGCTGCCTGTACTTCCGACCCCTGGGTAGTTTCCACCCTAACCCGGGGATAAGAATTGCAGTTCCGATGCCGGCCCCTAGCCTTCGACCGGGTCAGAATGACAGTTGTCAACGACCCAGCGTAGGCCTTAGCTTTGGCCCAAGAGTTATCCGTCCTCTTGGCCAAGGGCGCAATCTAGCCAGTAGACCCTCTGCTTCAGTCCGGGGGGTTCTACTTGGCATACTTTCTTGTAACCAATAAAGTCAGTGGATTCCGTGCAGTGCTGGACCTCAGAGGACTCAACAGATTCCTGAAGGTGCTGCCCTTTCATATGCTGACCACAGCAGATACCCTTCATGTTGTCACACAGGGGGAGTGGTTTGCAACCGTGGACTTGAGGGATGCCTACTTCCACGTGCCGATTGCACCCCATCACCGGAAGTTCCAGAGGTTCGCCTTTCGGGGCCAACACTATCAGTTCCGGGTGCTTCCCTTTGGTCTCTCCCTCTCTCCAAGGGTGTTCACCAGGGTCGTGGCGGCAGCTCTCGCACCCCTGCAAGAGCAGGGCGTGAAGTTCCTGCCGTATCTAGACGACTGGCTGGTCTGCCTCTTGTTTCACGCCTACCTGACACCTCATCGTGTGGACGACATTTCCCACCTTCTTCCCACCTTCAGGCTGGGCAAGATGGTGCCTTATATCCAGTTCCTCCGGCTCCTGGGTACACTGTCGGCTGCCTCAGCCGTTGTGTCCTTAGGCCTGCTGTCTTTGCGCCCCATACAGATGTGGCTGAACAGCCTCCATTTGGACGCCAAGTGGCAGAGGCAGAGGAGAGTCAGGGTGTCACAGCGGTGCCTCCACTCTCTGTCATGCGGGCGCCATCCCATCCCGTTGGGAGACTGTCACTGTGGATGCATGTCTCTCTGGGTGGGGTGCAGTGTGGCAGGGCAGAACTGCTCAGGGTCAGTGGTCCACCCATGAGGGTGTGCACCATATCAATGTGCTAGAGCTTCGGGCTGTGCTGCTCGCACTCAAGCACTTTTTACCCCAACTTGCGGGCAGGCATGTGCTTGTTCGTTCGGACAACATGTCCTCCGTTGCCCATATCAACCACCAAGAGTGCACGAGGTCTGTGCAGCTGCTCCGGCTTTCACAGAACCTCTTGTCTTGGGCGTCTCGGATTTCCTCTCTCGGCACAAACCCCCACCGGGGGAGTGGAGGCTTCATCCAGAGGTGGTGGAGTCAATTTGGAGCCTTTTTGGCAGGGCCGAGGTGGACCTCTCCGAGGCACTGCCCCCTCTGGTTCTCCTGGACGGAGTTGACCAGCCCGATGGGGCAGGATGCTCTGGCGCACGACTGGCCAGACAGTCTCCTGTATGCCTTCCCGCCACTGCCTCTGCTATTGCAGACGTTTTACAGGGTTCTTACTCAGGGGCACAGGCTCCTTCTGGTCGTTATTAGAAAATGGAAGACATACAAGACCACTGATAATCTCCCTCGA
>CALSBZ010046654.1:2227285-2309020 GCA_943591055.1 Gobionotothen gibberifrons | reverse complement strand
ACCCACATACAGACCGTTGCAGTAATCCAACCTTGAGGTTACAAAGGTGTTGATAACATATGCCCATTACGTTGAATTTAATCATAAATTAAGTCTACAAATGGGAACAAAACAAAGCATCTTACCTATCTCTTTCTCTGCAGCAGACGCATGTGAACTAAATCAGAAGATATACAAAAGGATAAAATGTGTTAATCTGCGCAGTATTTGGGCAACATGTTATGGAGGTTTCATCAGAATTACAGCAAAATATCTGATATGTTTTAAGCCTGGGGCCTCACACTCCTTATTTGAACAATTTGGCTTTGCGGCTTGTCACAGACAGACATAGTGTGACCATTTATATGCTACAATGTCCTGCTGTCAGCCTTCAGACGCTCCAGAGAGGGCAGTTGTAGCATCACGCCACACTTGACCTATTCCCCCCTCATCACAGGGAACTTGGGAGCTGATGTAACGAAATGGATGACTAAACACTAAGTAAGCTCGACATCAGGGACGTCAACAGGACTCAAAGCCACGAAACAGAAGGGAGTTATCTTTTGTTAACATGACACGCCATTTGGCAGGCACAAATCTAGTTTTGACTGCAATGGAAACTATTCGACTTTCACTTTGACTTTGCATTGTTGTTTTGTTCGGTCCTGTTTTCTTTAGATGAATAGAATTGGGAGGGATCTTTAATGGAGAGCACACAGCACACAGTGAAATGTGTTCTCTGCATTTAACCCATCCTAGTACCAGGAGTCTAGTACTAGGAGCAGTGGGCTATTGTACAGTGCCCGGGGAGCAATGGAAGTGAGGGGGGAAGGGGGATGTCCGCTGCCTTGCTCAAGGGCACCACGGCAGGGAACTGGGACCTCTCCAAGTAGCAATCGACACTCCATATTTTAGGTCTGGTCGGGGACTTGAACCGGCGACCCTACAGCTCCCAGTCCAAGTCCCTACTGACTGAGCCACTGCTGGACAGTTAATTCTAGAAAGGAAATGTACCATCAGTGATTTGGATAATTGAATGATCATTTTAATCAAAGGACAAATTGCTATCAAAATGTGTTTTCCTCCGTTATACATGATTGTAAAATGTAATATGAGCAGTGTTTGGACCGTTAGTCAGATACATCAAACTATAAAATGTAAACTTGGGCTATGGGATCTTGTGATTGCCATTTGCCAATGGTATATACAGTATAGTTCTAAACAATGGATCAATAGATTGTAAATATAATAGATGAATTCATCTATAATGAAAACAATCATTCAATGCAGATTTAACAGATTAAAATAATTTCCAGAATTGTATGTAGTGTTAAATAGGTGGTGAATGTCACTCTGAGATATACATTCTGTTAAATTAGATATCCGTGTTACAGTGCCATTGATTTAATTATTTGTCGGTAATGTAATGGCGTAAAAAGGGTGCTTTCAACATAATGTAAGAACTGGCACCATTTATTTTTGGAAGCTACATTACAAGTACAGTACTGGCCTGCATGCACTAATGAAATCCTAGCTGTAAGATCAAAGGTACAGGTGTGTATTTGAACTTAAATGGCCTTTTAATAATACATATAATGCCTTCAACATCAACCCAGGCCTCTGTTCTTTATATCTTCTTTCTGTTTCCAGGAGCTAATGTTTTTTTTCGCTATCTTATCGGATTGTTGGAATGCCTGTCAAACCCTGCTGTCTGAGATCAAGCCAGCTTAAAGTATCTTGTCCTCCTACTTTATGGTTTGAAGGTGTATGTTCACCAAACAAAAGCTTTATAGGCTGAGGTTTGAAACTTCTTTTGATGTTTCCAAGCAGACATCCCCAAGACAGAGTATATCAAAGCTGTACAGTCATATCTTGTTGCTAAAACACAAGCAAACACTGAGTCGAGATACAGGGAGGGTGAAAAAAGTAATATCAAAGCCCTTGTCTGAGAGCTTTATCACTATACTGAATGTGATAGCAGAGTAAAACAAAAATAGAGGAGAATCTGTCTGGCACACGATGACATTGCAGTCGATTGTCAGATTTAGAGGCTGGGTGCGTAAACATACAGGCTAACAGCAGTTGTTTATTCGCCACGTTTTGTCATGGTTTTGGATTTATGTTTTCATTTTCCACCTTTTATTTTGAAATGTTTTCCTCCTTGTGTCTTGTCTGATCCTACTTCCTGTGTTTACCTTCCTGTCGTTAGTTTCCCTGGTGTGTCTGATTGTCTGATTGTGTTCACCTGTAGCCCTTTTGTTTCTGCCTCCCCTGTCCAGCTGTGTCTTGTCTTGTGATTACCCTTCTGTGTATTTAGTCTTGTCTTCCCCTGTGCTCCATGTCTGTTCGTCGTCGTTTCATGTCCCTGCTACCTGTCGTCTCTTCGTGTCCATGTTCCCTGCCTCTCCTATGCTTGTCCATGTCTCCTGCCTGTTCCCGTCTGTAAGTTTGTTCCTGTCTGTCGTGCTCCCCGGTTTTGGTTTTGTTAATTAGTTTCTTGTTTTTCATGCTTTTTATATTTTTTTAACTGCACTTGGGTCCTATTTTCCCACCCTGACACGTTTGACCTTTATGAACCAACAATTGTTGTGCGAGATAAAAAAGGTCAGTCCTTAAAAAGGTCAGTCCTTTTGGGCTGAGTATCATTCTCAGGCTAAGCAAATATGACAAGTGCATTTGTCTTTTACACTTCAATGAAACAGGCTTCAAATGATACTCACTTCACTTGTTTTATTCACTGATTTTGACGTTGAACTAATTCCTAGAAGGGCCTGAGAGTCTATTATTTTTTAAACACGAGATGTCCTAATTACTCATTATGCATTAATGCCCTGAGCTACAATTTAAGTCACATCACAGCTGCCTCTGCCTAGAGAGACTTCTTGCATAAGTTCTGGATACTGTCATCTAAGTTAACAACAGATCAAATAGCAGCCCACAGCCCTGTGCTTCCCATGTGACAGGATTCCTAACGAGTGAGAAATTCTCTCCAGCCGGCCAATCCGGAACGAGGGGCCATGACTGATCCGCAGAACCAGTTGTAAAGGGTATTTACCTTCTGTTTTGACATCAAACAAGTGGAGAGTACTCCGTAAGATAACGCAGATGCATATGGAGGACGGAATTTGCCAAAATGATGAATAATTAAACAAATAAATGACTCAATCAAAAATGTAATGTGTCATTGAATGTACCATTGCATATTATAATATAATGAAGTGTTTCCCCTAGGTTTACTGCCTGGGGTGGTATATATATATTTTGTAATCCTCTGGAGCAGAGAGAGGAGCTGTGGATTATTGGTATTGATTAATGTATCAGTGTTTCTTAGGGTCAAAAGCATTAAACTCACAACTGAAAATGAAAGCGTTTAGTTTATTTAATAAAAGAACACATGTTCAATGTGAAAAGTGACCGTAGATAGATTACTTCAGTTGCAATTTGGTGATATATATATATATTTTTATTTTTTTTTAAAAGTAAAACACCTTGAATTTCAGGGGGGGCTCCGTTGGCGACAATGGTAGGGGGAACAAATTATTCTGGATGAGCGGCCTGACGTGGTCCTCACCGGCGACAAACTGTCCAAAACGTCATCTTCATGAACTGGTCAAAGGCTCTCTGGCCCAGGATCATCTTTCCTAGATCCATTATCTGAGCACAAAAGGAGAGGAAATTATAGCCAGTGAATGATAAATGTAGGATTACTAGTCCAAATATATTCTCGATGTGACAAAGTAGTTCATGAGAATCATATTTTCACAGAAAAGACAGGATGTTTAAAAAAAAAAGCTACAGGTGCTGACAGGCTACAGAAAACTTTTGTGAGGGAAAGTGTTTCCTGTGATAAATATATATAAATACAATTGGTATTAACATTACCAGATGGACATTTCAGCAATGCAAGTATCTGAGCTCAAGCCTGTTAGGTAACATGGACTGAAGAGAGGATGCATGTTTGGGAAAAAACGGGTAGTAATTTGAGAAGGGAGTGTGCAAGCCTGACAGACAGTTTTATGGGATCAAGGTTATCATGATCTATTGGTCACTGATGTTTTCAGCATCTTGAACACAACTTCAAATAAAAAAATTACTGTAAGTATGGGTAGTTTTGACAAAATAATTATCCTGACCATTCTTTTAGGTACAGTCTGGCTTAACATTACGTACCTTTTCTACTCATACCTGTTTTTGTTTAAGGGAGACTAATTTTCCCACCAAAGTCGAAATTGCTGTAAACCATGGTACCCTTTGAATCAACAAAAATACAAAATTAAAACCTAAATAAAAAACCAAGTAACATAACATTAATTATAAATACAATACAAATAAGGTGACTAATTAGAGCAGACACAACACATTATAATGTATTCTTAATATAGTAAACTATAGTATAAATAACCTAATATACAGTATAATTGATGCTGCTGCAGTGCTGGGCTGAGGTGGAGAAGATGTCTGCAGGTGACCCAACATATTTCAAAAGTGCATCTGAAGAGAGAAGAGAAGTATATGTGTCCATCAAGAGATGCATTATATTTGCTAGACCTAAGACATATTATAGAAATCATTTTACATTACCTCTCATGGAATATATTGCCTCCATACCATGTAGAATGTATGCAAAAGGATTCCAGGCCAAGTATTGAGTAAATAAATGAACAAACTTTTCAGAAGGTTGAAATATAATATTATAAATCCTGTTTTGATTGGTCTTATCTAATATTATACTACAGTATTTTGAGATACAGGATTGGTGATTTTCATGATCTGTAAGCTGTAATCATCACAATTCAAACAAAAAAGGCTTGAAATATTTCACTTCATGTATAATGAATCTAGAATATATCTATATACATAGATAGATATATATATATATCTATATATATATAAATTTGTTTCATTTTTTGAAATAAATTACAGAAAAATAGTTCGTAGCGATACCCAGGAAGTAAACAATGGAAAATGAGAAATCTCCAACGAGTTGTGTTGGGGAGGTCTTTTCTGTGTTAGAGTTGTACTCCCTACAGGGTGTACTTTGAGGGGTTTTGACACTGCAGACCGCTTACATGCATAAAAACCTTCATAACACACAAAGGGACGGGTAATAACCGGAAAAGCATGACATGGGACCTTTAACGCATAGCCTACTGTCTGTAAGAAAACAAGATACCTTGTGTCGTGCACTGTCCATGCATGTCAGCATTTATGAACAATGGTTCAATGTTATTATCAATCAGATGTAATGAAGACAAAATATGATATTTCACCTGCTAAACAGGTGGTTAAGGGTTAAGAGACCTTGCACTTAGTTTAATGTAGCACAGCCTTGTGCCCAAATGTATCACTTCACTGGTGTTAACAGATGGGGGAGCTATTGACTAACGTAGTTAATACACTGCTGCCCCCTCCACCCCCCAAAGGCAAACACACTCTTACCATCCATCAATTAGATACTACCTTAAATAAGTGGAGGTTCTTAGTAGGTTATTAAATGCAAATCAGATTTAGCTTTAACTCTGTCATTTTGATGATAGGCTTACAATACGCAACCATCAATGGAAAATAATGACACTATTGGCAATTCTCCTCATACAAAACAGCTTTGCTTTTTAGTCCTAACAGCCTAAATTAACTTTATGTTGTTGCTCTGATGACAAATTGGGCCACACTACATTGTTTTAACCGGGGCCATTAAAGCTGCCCTGTTGCACACAGGCCTATGTAAATGTGGTGGCGCACGCATGGCGCACAGAGCCAAAGATAGAGTAACAAATCAGGAATTTCCCTCCTGCCACTCCTGAGAGCGCAAGAGAGGACAAAAGTTACGGATTAAGCGCTTCTCCTCAGAGAGGAAAATGCGAACGGCAACTGATTCGCCTCCATTTCTTTGTCAATCAGCATATCTAAACGTTTCCACGCTCCTTCAGGGCATTGTTTTGGAAACATTTTTTGTTTTATATCATTATGAGTCTCGACTCACGGGCTATGTATTATGACCTATTTTAGAACATTTGGTGGAATAAACGGGGCACTGTCGGAAAACAACATTTATCAAGAATACTGTGATATGCAGGTTTCGGTTTTAGGACTTTTTTTCGGCTGTTCGGTTGGGATTGCTGTCGCTGGTCACTTCTTTTGCCTCTGAGTTTCTGGGTGTTCGTAGGTGGCTGCAAGAGTTCTCCAAACACCTTTTTGGACAAGGATTTGATGTTTACCCAGCAGATACATCTGGATTATGTGCCTACAACTACTCGGATTGTTTAAAAGCCAGTGAAAAGCCATCATCATTACTTTTTGGAGAAGGGAAATGCGGAGTAAAAACGGCGTCTAGAAGGATGCTGCTGCTTGTACAATGGAAGTGAAGAACTCTTTTGCTGTTGTTGCGGTGGTTTGTCTGTTCTTTTGCTCCAGTTTCAGCCAAGAACTCAACCCCAAAGGCAGAAATGTATGCAAAGCACCTGGGTAAGCATCCACGCAGAACAAGATGGGTTTATAATATTTGTTGTTTATTCAAATCAGCGTGTTGTTAGTTTTCCTTGTTTCCTTCATTCTCCCTTGCTTCAAAAAGCGACTTACTTTAAAACAAGGAGTTGAGGTTGCACTAAAATAAAGTTATAATCTCATTCCTGAAGTCAGTTGCTTAGTTATGATGATTTATTAGGATTTTGAAAATGCAGAAGACATCAATAACTTGATAAAGCATTCACATTTTTAACAGTGTTCGCCATATGCACGTCCTATAACGGTCGTGGGGAAATGTAATGTTGATATTTGAAATTAACCGCTGACTTCCTACATCTAACTTGTATTATTCAAGCATTCTTATCAACATACATATTTGATGCATTCCTTTACGTTGAATACGTTGTTTTCTAACGTATTGCCAGTATAGCAGGAGTCCATTGAAGAAAGCAGCTATACAGATGTGTACATCTGGAACAGGATGTTTTTCAATGCTCTGTAGGGGGCGCTCTCGTTGACCTTCATAGTATTCTTGGCACCGTTTGATAACACATTGTGGTTGTTAATACATTTTTAGATTTTAGTTTTTAGAAAATATTTTCACATTATTAAAGCAAAAAACGTTGGTGGAAAGTTGATATTTATTAATTAAAGATAAAAGAAGTGAAAGGATTACAATCTAATTAACATCTCTCTTCTTTAAAAGTGAAGGCTTCAAAAAGCATCTCTTGATGACCTCTTACAACTTGTGGATTTCTGTTGTATACAAAAAGAAAATAACCTACGTCCACAATTGCTGACTGCAGCAGCCAAACGTTTTGGACTGATGTCTATGAATGTTGTGATTGTGGACAGAAGTGTAATCAAGGCGTTATTCTCGTTTGTGCTATAAAAGATAAGAGTGATAGGACATCATGTGATTGATATAATTTGTTTCTTGTTAAAAAAAAAACAGAAACAGTGCATTTGAAAAGCCAAACAGTGCTATCATGCAGTCAGCATGAAAAGTAAAGTCAGCAAGACCTGACCTTTAAAGTTGAAGTTGTGTTGTCATCTCATATTGTTGTGTGCTTTTCTAGGCAACAAAGAGTCATTTACAAGAAACATAATGCCCTTTTAGTGATGTGTGAAGTTTTTCTTTACCTGATATGCAAGTTTGACATTTTGCCCGCCTTCCTGTGTTCAATATGCATTGCAGTGAACTCTTCGCTCACCACTTACCCATTCTGTTTTAATATGTTCTGAATTGAATGCAATGCTTTCAACACTGATGCCTAAAAATAGGTTTTTCAATCAGTTAAAGAGCTGCTATTGAATTTATTGGCAAAGGCAGTTGATACGTGTGTTATGTAATAATGAAAAGCAAACAGAAATGAAGCTATGCTTCTAAACACCAAATTAGTTCTAAACAACAGTGAATGCAATCTTTCTTTTTTTGTGCTGACAATGATTGATGTGGTACAGCTGCTGAAAGTTAAATCCAGTTCCACATTATGCACATACAATGAAAGTCCTATTTAGAAACTATTTGTATTCCATAACAAGTAAAAGAAAACAGAGCTTGGACCTGTGATCTCTTCGAAGCGCCTATTTTGGAAACATAAAAAACAGTGCAGCTCCTTGCTCATTGACTGAAAGCAAACTGCCATCTTCAAACACTTAAGGGGGAAGCTGACGTGTTGCAGGGGCCCCACAGAGGTCAAAGGCATGGGAGGAAGACGAGACACATCCGTCCTTTCCTGACAGGCCTTAAACTTGGCTGCTAAATGTTGTCTCTGAGTTTTTACATTTCCCCCGTAACACACCTAAAGAAACTAAGAAACCACACAGACTCAGGGGTTATCAGCTTTTGAGTGAATGAGCTGTATGAGAATGGGAATGACCTATATACAGATAATTATACAACCATGTTGTAGGCACATGTGTCATGAATGCCCTGCATACGTTTGCAGAATTTGGCACCAGCCACATCAATATAACTGGGAGATTAGAGAGGCATGAGTTGGGTGTGGATGCTGTCGTTTTGATATGTGTTTGTTTCATTACAGTTTAGCCATGTTCTTCATCATTTTCAATCCCGTAATTTATTTTCCAGATCATCAGGATTTGTGTGCTGCAGTGGATGGGGGCAGCTAGGCGTTGAATGCTCGACACGTATGTACCACACAGACATCATTTATAAGTACATGTCGTACAGTTCATTGTACCAGTTGAATAATGTGTTCAATTCTTCTTTACCCAAGCTCTCTGTGAAGGCAACTTCACCTGCAAGGAAAATGAGGTGTGTGTCAGGCCGAATGAATGTCGCTGTCGTCATGGATACTTTGGAGCTAGCTGTGACACTAGTAAGCAAGTTTTTTAGCAGCATTTCTGCCTTTTGTCTCTCGTCCATGGTGTTTAAAGGTTAATGTTAGTGGCATGGCTCTGGTTGGCAATGTTTATTTTTTATATATAAGTTTGCAACTTTGTTCCAGAGTACAATATCTAAACAACTAAAGTCCTCCTGGGTTGGAATGACATATGTGTATTGGCAAACCTGGAAGTTAGCATTGCACTGATTCCCTTGGCATAAAGCCAATGTGGGAAATGTAGTGTCAATTGGATTCTTGTTCTTGTTGTTAATAAGAACTTTTGCAAACAAAACATTATGATACTTACACATTTTTTAGCAGAATAATATTCACACATTAACATTTTTGAAGAATAAATTAAAAGCAAAGAAATTCACTTTTCTCGTAGAACAACATGTTCATTGTTTTAAGCTTATGTTAACAACAGACCCTACTTCAAGCAAATAACCAAAAACACATTCACCTATTGAGTCCAAGTCAAACAAATAATTGTACAATCGTAAACATTGCACCTGTCCTGCATGTTAAAATTGCTGTTTGGATCATGTAGCCATGCTAGGCACAACGCACCACTGAGAGAGACATTAGCTTTGCTTAAAGTTTAGACTGTCACTTTGTTTTGTATATTTGACAAGTCACATTAGTATTTACCATTTCCTGATTACTCTGCTCTCTAACAACAGAGTGCCCTACACAGTTCTGGGGCCCTGACTGCAAGGGAAAATGTCAATGTTACCCCAACGGCCAGTGTGATGACTTGACTGGCGAGTGTACCTGCAACCACAATCGTTGGGGACCTAACTGCGAGAATCCTTGCTTATGCAAAAATGGCAAGTGTGACCAAGAGACTGGCAAATGCACATGTCACCCGGGCGCCTGGGGTCCCCAGTGCAATAACAACTGCCACTGCACCAGCAACTCTGTCTGTGATGCAATGACGGGCCGATGTATGTGCAATCCTGGTTGGATGGGGAGGACCTGTGGAACTCAGTGTAACTGTAACGGCTCACCATGCGACCAGTTCATGGGGCGCTGCCAGTGCCGGGAGAGGCTGTGGGGCCAACACTGTGAGCGCTACTGCCAATGCATCCACGGCAAGTGCAACCAGGCCGACGGTTCCTGTACCTGCACACCTGGGTACCGTGGGAAGTTCTGCAGAGAACCATGTCCTGCCGGATTCTATGGTCAAAACTGCAGGAACAGGTGGGGAAAAAGACTTGGCAGAGAACAATTGTAACATGTAAAAAAAAAAGAGGTAACACTTTTACAGATGCTTAATGTTCAATTTTCTTGTTTGATCCATATCATGATGTGGTTTTGTGGTTTCAATAGGAAATACGATGTTATATTTGCTGTAGTTGATAACCCTCAAAATGTCTCAGTGTTTTACTTAATGGTGCAATAATAAAGAGAGGTTTGGGAGTTGGTATTCGCATTACCCATAATCGTCAGCCAACATTCAAAAGCAGTTCAGGTTAAGTGTTTTACCTTCCATGGACTGTGAAATTCTCACATGATACAATTCCTTTAAAGTAAAAAGAACAGGGTTATAATTTAATGCAGTTATCTCCCAATTAAATGATAATTGATGCAACAATGAAAGGGGTTAAGGTAAACTGTTTTACTTCATTAAAATATGATGAAGGATCTTTCGTGCAAACCTGATAAATGACCTTTTCTTTCTTCTTCCTTGCTGACCACAGATGTGGGCACTGCAAGGGCCAGCAGCCCTGTAAGGTGACGGAGGGACGCTGCATCACCTGTGACCGAGGTTGGAATGGAACACGATGCGACCAGCTCTGCTTAAAGGGCTACTTTGGCGAAAATTGCCAGGAAGTATGTCCCGTCTGTAAAGATGGTCACCACTGCGATCCTATTCATGGCAAGTGCTCTCACTGTAACGCTGGCTGGATTGGGGACAGGTAAGACAACATGAAGATATTTCGTTTTTCTGTTAGGTCTGCATTTTTTCATTGAGCTATGTAATTTTTAAAGTTAAAAACATTGGTTCCTTTAAGTAGTAGCTACTGTAATATTGTTTTCCATTCAGTAATAATGTCTGTGACGCATATCTCTTAGCTTGAAAATTACTGTAATCATTTAATTCCTTTTGTGTATAATAGGTGTGAGGTGCGTTGCCCCAACGGCACATATGGCGAGAACTGTGAGAATAACTGCAGTCACTGTTTTAACGGCATCTGTCATGTTGTCACCGGAGAGTGCTTGTGCGACCCTGGATTTTATGGCACCTAGTAAGTCTTAAGACACCTCATACGCAAAAAAAACCTCAAGTTTATGCGTTGCAATACAAAGAGAAATTGGTCCATATATTTTTATTACGTTTTTGTCAAACACTTAAATAATGTTTGTGTTTTGGGGCGTGTTGTTACAGATACTGATAAAGAATACTCTTTAAAAGTGGGAATGATTTAGCTTGGAACAAACAACTGATCCCATTCATGACTTTTCTCACTCTCAAATTTCCTGCATCTGTCAGTTGGATTGAACATTAAACAGATGTTGTTTTTGTCTGTACTCAAGCTGCAATATGACCTGTCAACCTGGCCAGTATGGAGTAAACTGCAACCAAACCTGCTCCTGCAATGACAAGAACTGTGATCCTGTGTCTGGTGCTTGCCATCTCTGTAAGAATATTTTATTTTCTCTAAGGACATGCAAATGCTTTTTAGATGCAATGTTTTAAAGGTATTCCTGTGGATAGCAGTTGTCAGAAACTAGTGTTTTTCCAAATAACGTACCTTTTCAGAGACACAAAAAAACTGCTATTTTCTTACTTTTATTACACATACCAAAGGAATTATAACTTTTCTGAACTGTTTGTCCAAAGAGCCAGATGCCACTACTGCTGCCTGTGTATTCAGTGTCTCATAGTTGGCTGGAAACACTAAGTACCAACAAACACTTCTATTCAGGTCAGCATGTGTAGTGGGAGAGTTAACTTAGCAAGGCCTTGATAGCGTTTCCAGACCCAGACCGCTGTCCTTTTTATGGCTGTGTTTGTTGGCTCTGTTCCTGTCCAGCCAGAGAGAGAGGGAAGAGAGAGCGAGAGAAAGAGGAACTAGGAAATAGGAGCTCATTGTAGGCGGTCAGGACGAAGTTGTTTAGGATACAAAGGTAGGAATGATTTCAGCCAGTAGACATCATGGGCATTGGCAGTTCGAAACCATCATGAGCTGTAGAAATTATGTAAATGACAAATTGGTTCATTATCCAATGACGAAATGTTATTGACCTGTGTAACTTCAAATGTTTTTGAGCAAGGAATTGTGTGAAGACGCTTATCTCGTTTCCTTCAATAAAGGATAGTGCCATCTGCTAAAGGAGATAAAAGGGAGGCATTGAAGGACCTTTTCTAAGCATTTAAGGAATTTCCTGTGCATTTGACCGCCTCCATTGTCACTTTTACATGACTTCCCCACCCATACCGTTTCCCAATCTGTATCCAGCTGTGAGCACATAGCAATGACAACATGCCACGCCCAGACTGCCTAACAATCCATCTCAGCCTTATGTGACAGTGTAAAGATCCGAGGGCCGGTGCTACTTAAAGCCATACTGATGGTTTTCTTGTCTTCTGGTGTCATCTGTCCATGCTAGCGCCAAAGGCAGTCAATGCTTATGCAATACAGCACGTATTATCTATGGGGTGTATCCCACTTGAAGAGGGAGGGGTGTTTAATAAATCATCGATGACTTAGGAGTGGGAGGCAGGGACGGGTGGGGGGTTGCTTGCAGGAAATCAGCAATGAAAGCACAAGTGGTCCTGTGTCTTGAGGGAGATAAGATTAATAGTGAATTCATGGTAGTGAATTTCAGCCTGTTGCAGGATTCCCCAGGGATGCTTCATGTCATCAGCTATTGAAAGTCAATTGTTAACACAGCTCTGTGCTTTATCTTTATTATCAAAGCCAACCATCACATTAATAAAGATCATATAGAGTTATCTAAGCACTCTCCTGAAGTCATTTGAATTCACTTGTACAGTAAATCATGACAATTTGCTAAGGTCTCTAGTGCTAGTGATGACAGAGAGGGAGATTTGTTGAAACTGGCATTCAAATGTTGCTGCGCCAATGTGGCACACCCATGATTCCCTGCTTCTCGTCTTTCAGTGCCCAACCAGCGGATGGGTGTGATCGCGGCTGGAACCTTGGTCTCTTTTTTACTGATTGTCCTCCTCTCACTGCTGTGCTGCTGCTGCCTGTGTCGACACAAAGAAGACCACAAGTGAGTGACAGATAGTTGTCTTCACCTCTATGGCCGACACAGGGGCTCAAGTTCCTAGTAGGAGGCTTGACCTGGTTATGACAATAGAGGAAAATATTTTCTTTCTACTCTATCTCACAGGTACCAGGTTGTTAAATGAATAAATGCATTTGAATTGTATTTCAAGTGCTTTTGTATATTGACATTACAGTGTGAGTAGCAATGTGAGCAGCCCCAGAGCCCTCAAAAGAGGCATGGGGCCTGGTTTAATATGCCTCTTTTGAATGATTCATTTGGATTTCCATGCCGTCATCCCTTTTCAATCCTGACCAAGACATCTCTACCAACAGCAAAAAAGCCAAGCGGATCCTGTGTGGACGATTCAGCCGAATCAGCACTAAACTTCCCCGTATTCCACTGAGGCGACAGAAACTGCCCAAAGTTGTCGGTAAGCCCCAAAACTCTTTCTTATATCCCACAGCAGGGCTGCCAGAAGCTGCTGTGTTTTATGTAATCATCCTCTCTGGTGATGTTACAACACAGGCTGCTAAAGCCACATCACTCATAGCTTCATTAAAGTGGCAATTGAAAAGATCTTTGCTTTGAGTTAATTTTTTTTTTTAGGTTAATGTTGATTGGACAATGACAAAAGAATAACAAATGACATATTGAAATGGCATTCTGTCTAACCCCTAGTCGCGATCTCCCCTCAGCTCAACTCAACAAAATGGCTACAATAGCTTTCCCCAATATCAGCCATAGTAGCTATATTAATGGGTGTTTTAGACCTTCTTTATCATAGCACTTAAGTCAGGGTTTTGATTAATGTTCTTATGGTAGGATTATTACAATTTCTTTCTTGCTTTGGACAGTAATGTTTGCCAGGCTGCTAGCGGTAGCTATGTTGCTAACAATATATGAACAATTAAAGCTATATACCATCTCATATGTCAACAAACGTACATAAAATATGCTATTACTCTATCCGTTGCGCAGTTTGTTAGACAAATGCAGTATGCATTTATGTGTTGCTGGTAGCTTATCGAAAACAGAAAGTGATGTGTTTGTCTTTGTGACAGCGGCACGAACAATAATATCCCTCTGAAACACTAGAGGGGGGAAATCTGTTGCCACTTCAAAAGCCAATGCATACTTATCACAGACCAGTAAATAAAGGTTATTTAGACTTGACATGAAGGTGTCAGATGATATAAAGTTGTTTCACAAGCTCTCAGTGCTTTTATACGTCTCCAGCTTATCACAGCAGGGACAATGACAGCAATGCACAGCAATCAGATTTACCATTTTCCCTCAGTCCTCTTAGATGATAAATAGGGTTGAAGAGTGTATGGTGGCTGCCAGGCGAGTATGGGGTTTCATTTGAAAGGAATGCACTGGTTTTAGTGCCCCTTATTATATTTGGCACCCTCAAATGCCATGTGTTCATATTATTACAACCCTAAACTGGGGCTTTTTTTTCTCCCCATTTCTTTGCTTCCATCATCTTCTTCCCCAAGTAGTTTTTTCTGGGACTGAGGAGAAGGCTGTGTTATTAAAAGAAGGCCAGTGGTTGTCGGGGGGCCCGGGTGGTGGTGAGTGACGCGCTATCAAAGGCCGCACTGTTTGGGTGGACGCTCTACTGCTCCATGCGGAGGTCTCGTGGTCTGTGACAGATCTGTCTGTGACCCCAGTCCTTTATTCACAGCCAACAGAGAATATATGATTATTTAAAAAAAGAACACAACACACAATGCAAAATAGCTACTTAAATACATACTTAAATATATAAATGTTGCTATATCACCAAAATGATTTCCCTCTTCTGACAATACATGCAAATGCAGAGTAAATTAGTTGTTATTTCCTGCACATCACGACTTTATGTAATTTCCAATATTTTCAAGCATGGAAATATTCATCTTATATTATATAATATTCAACTTTTCAGACCTACGTAGAAGCCTATTTGTATTAACTGTGCAAATGTTTTTACTTACTAATTGAAGTAGGAGATTAATACTGTTTACCTAACAGCACTGACAGAATATGGGGATGACATTTGCAGTATTGCTGAAGCAATTAGTCATTTATTGAATGATTGGACTGACAGAAAGTTAATAAACAGCAATTATCATAATCAATGTATTGTTAAAAATCATTCATCAAGATATAAACCCAAACATTCTCCGGCTCCGGTTTGTTAAATTAATCTTTGGACTGACAAAGCAAGCCAAGGGAGTGGGTAACGGGAACTTTTAAATGGGAATCTTTCTCGAACGTTCTAGAGAATCTTTTTCCAATGTTTTAAGTTTCAATGATTGACTGGTACAAAAAATACGTATTCAAAGTGTTACACAGCAGTTTTCCTAACATTGCTTCAGTTTAAACATTGTTATGAAGCAGTCTAATTAGATTTCCCTTAAAGGGCTCTCCTGAAGTCAGGGTACTGTAGAAGAAGTTGATGACCGGGTTTCTTTTCCATGTCTGAGCAGCATGCGCCTCCCAATTATGCCTCAGTCAAAATGCAATACTGCACAGACTTGCCTTTGTCATCAGTGTGGGACATTAATACGCTTGTTTATGCAGAGCCTTACCATGTGAAGCAATGTGCCAGAGGCCTAAAAAAGCAACGTCATCTTAGCTAAATGTGTTTTTTTTTTTAAAAGATCGATCATATAAGACAAGCTTGTCCCAATCAAATGACAGTTCAGACATCAATACCCAGTCAAATCTATTACTAGTATGCATCTCTGTCATCCTTTCTGGTTTGTCCTATTCAAATGTTTGCTTCCTTGCTTTCTCTTGGATTACCCGCAGAAGCTTGGTCTGCCAACATTTTAGAAACCCTAACTCTGACTGGGGCTACACAGTCCTGCACACATGCATTCCAGAGGGGGCCCAATGGGGCTGGAAACAGGAAGTGGTCAAATTTACCCCAGTCCGTGTCAGAACTGTGATTTATCCACACCAGGGTCAGTGGCAACAGATGTGGCAAGACAAAATAAAAATGAAAAGGGGGAAGTTTAGGAAAGTAAGACAACATTTACCTCTCTGTTAGAAAAGGAGAAATAGCTACATGAACCTCTTGGCAAAACTAAGGCTGTTTGTTTGTAGTTTGGCATTCCATTCTAAACATTTACCCCACGCCCAACAGATTCACGTCTGTCCGGCATTCCTCACATCCTTTCTGTCCAAATGTTTCCCCACGGGTAAGGGTTGAGAGCAGCGCCACCTGCTTTTTTTCATCTCTATTTATCCTGGGAAAGTTAGATGGAATTGCAAATGTGTTTGCAGCAACACTCAACCATACATTCGTTAGATGCCTAAAGGAAACTTTCCCACACCCTAAAGTCCTTCTTGAGTGCATTTAACGAAGTGGCAGTACATGCTTTCACTTATCATTATGAAGTAAAAGTTAACTGCACAATGTAATGGCTGTAGATATCATCCATGTTTGACTGGTTCCTTTTAAGCCTAATTTAACAACAAGTTGTTAAGTAATGTGTCTGCTTTTAGGTTGCAAACTCCCCTCACGATAAACATACTTGACATATTGCATCATTGCTTAGCCGTCTAGCATTTTATTAATGCAACTCAACAAAATAGCTAACAGTAAAAAGGTAGCAAAAAGATGATAACTGTGAAAACTTTACCCACCGAAAAAAACGAGGCAAAGAAGGGGGAGAGTTCATCCTCCTAAGGTAGATCAGTATACAACAAAAGCTACTTATGACTACTACCATATTTTTTACTATCTCTGCTAGCATTAGCATTGTTGCAAATGAACAAGTTGATCAATCTTGGTGTTTAGAATAAAACCATTACACCGAAAATATGTTGTTTATGTCAATGTCTATGTTGCACAGTTTCTTTGAAAACAAATGTTGTTTGTCTGGTGTTGTTCGTAGATTTGAGGGAATTGTTCTGACATTGGCACCAATAAAAACACAACTTGATTCTGATTCTGAGAAGGCTAGATGGGAAGAAGTTGTAAGGTTTTCTGTTTGGAATTTCAGATGTTACCAAGGGGAAAAGGGCAGTTTGAGATTTATGAGTAATTGTGATTAACTGTCAACATTGATAGCTATTGGCCATCTTGAATCTCACTCAGTGTCATACTTGCCAACCCTCCCGATTTTCGCGGGAGACTCCCGATTTCATTGCCCTCTCCCGGTTTCCTCCCGGGGTTATATTTCTCCCGCATTTCTCCCGATTTCTGACAAAATCAGATTTACTCACGACTGTTTCCACTCGGACTTCAATACAGCTACACCATTGTTTGGTTTCCATGGTAGCGCGTCTCTTTAGTAGCGCGCGCAACTGAAAGTCTGAGAGGGTGAGGCAGATAGTCACAGAAAACTGAACAAGAATCGACAACTCGACCCTCTGCTTCACACAAAATACAGGTCCAGCCCACACATATGCTCCATCAAGGATGGTGCTACAGGCCGCAAGGCATTGCACTGACAACTACAATAAGCATGTTAATGTTAATCTACAGCTCCGGCGATCCACTAGCCCCCCCCCCCATGTTCAATGTCACATCCCAGCTCTCTGGCCTTAAGACTAAGTCTGTGACCCCCCACCCCCCCACTGAGCAACTGTGGTGGCAGAGCTCTGCAGCTGGGACGTGTAAATAATGCCCTGTTGTGCGTTAGCCTCCATGAAGGGAGGGATCACAGTGGCGTTCCAGTCTGCAGGACAATCTGCCCCACTAGACACACAGTCTGGACCTCAAGGGTAGCAGTTGTTCATCAATGCTCACAAGTAATGTCATAAAATACCCATGTGCTGGCTTGTTGACTAACTTAACTGAAGTCTTTGTATACGTTAGCTGCTCTACATTCCTCAGTCACTCTCTGCCTGCTGCTGCACAGTAAATAAACTGACAGTTAAGGCAGGGTAAATAACCCTGTCTTATTCCTTATTTATTCCTCTAATTCAATGAGGGCAAATATTATTTTGTCAACAACACCTATGGATACATAGGTTGGATTTTGTAGTCTTTTTTGTAGCCACAGCAGTCCAACAACTACTACTGCACATGTAGGAAGAGCAGGGTGGCATTATTCTGGTAAACAGGATATCCCTTAATAATCTCATAAATGTGGATGGAAGTCCACTCTAAATTTGTATCAAAACACATGCTATTTTTGGTCTTTTAAGCCCCTTTTACACACATCTGTACTTGCTTATTGTAGACATGTTGCACCTGTGTTGACATTAGCCTCCCTACAAGTAACACAAAGGCATTGGACTCCATAACTTAAACATGTACTGTAGTTCCTTAAATGACTTTTTTTAGATAAATGTGGTACAATATTTGTATAGGATCAGTGTAGCAATACAAATGAATCTAATTCTTATTTCCTGGTATGTCAGCTAGACTTTCAACATATCTTCTATCTTCTAAATTTTTTAAAATATAAGTTAGACTCAGCAGCTAGAAACCATGACCATGACTAAATGTGGTTGTTGTTTGAGAACATGTTGAAACCAGAACAGAAAGTCACATGGTGCGAGGCAGACGGATGGACACAGGAAGCAAGGGGATAAACATCAGGCTGTAATTTGATGAAAAATAAACCAGACATGTTTATCTTACACGTTGTGGTGAGAGAAACCTCTAAACAGAACCCTTGCTAAAGTTATGAGTTTGAATTGTACTATTATTATTTGATTTAGTTGTTAGTTGCCTTTTAAAAGTATATGCATATCAGACACTTAAACTGCGTACGCATGGAGAATGTATCTGAATCTCAGATTACAGATTAAATACAAAGTAATTGCAGTCTTCCTTGTTGCCAAGTCTGCAAAGATCTGGCAGTAAATCACTTATCTTTAGTTACAGTCAAACAACAACAGCTATGAAGCTAGGATTTGGTACAGTTTAGGGATTTCTTCCATCTTGGGGATTTTTTTGATGTCCAAACAATTGGATGCACCCATGTGTCATCGGGCATGTAAACAGGAGCATATGATGTGGTCGGTCATGTTGAGTTAACGCCCAGGACACTTTAGGCCAAAACTCACGCCAGATGGGGAGATCAGCCGCAAGTGTTGCTCAGAAACCACAGCTGTCTTGAGACTGAAGGGTCAGCAGAATGCTGCAGTGTCTGACCGGGAGGAAGGAAAAGAGAGTGAGAGAGAAAGAGGCAGAAAGTGAGAGAGAAAATGACCTGATCTACATTGTTAAGGGAGAGGATTCTCTGGAAGATGACGAATGAACACATCTGCCTAATGGCTAAAGTACAGAATAAGGCATGTAATAACATCAACGTAGCAACATTTTAACTCTGGATCAATACTTAGTAGTATATCAGATATTATACCTTGTTTATATTTCAAAAACATATTGAAAATCATACCAAATGTTGCGTTTGAAAGGAAACCCTCACATCGTCAGAAATGTGAAATATGTACAGATGACGTGTTTCTCCGTGTTTCCAGTCTTCTTGTAAGACAAATAAATCATGTATTAATTAGCTTTGTAATTAATGAGATGCTTATGATTCCAATTGTTTCATAATACTCAAGACTTGTATTTCCAAATCTGC
The DNA here is from genome assembly GCA_943591055.1 of Gobionotothen gibberifrons. Taxonomy (NCBI): domain Eukaryota; kingdom Metazoa; phylum Chordata; class Actinopteri; order Perciformes; family Nototheniidae; genus Gobionotothen; species Gobionotothen gibberifrons. The sequence continues at coordinate 2,289,441 of CALSBZ010046654.1, read as the reverse complement.
TAAACTATCCCTTTAACTAAATATTTTTAAGAATTGTTTTTCCCGTTTCAAATCCTTTTATTCATTAGATATGATTTAGAATGTCATAGATTGTGAAAATAAGAATACATGTTAGCTCACATACTCATTTATAAAGTATTCATTCATATATAAATGGTTACATTATTTAGTTGTGTGGGCCAACACGAACCCGCAGTCTTTCCAAAATAAAATGGTGGTAGGCATGGGTTTTTCAGATAATTTGTATCTTGTTTGATAGTCAGAATGGTGTATCTTGTTCGTCTTTTGACTTGCTAAGATTCTAGGGGAAACTTGATTCACTTTTGATAACAAGATATAACAATAATAAACACCTCATACAAAAATACTGTAATTTCCTTGCAAAAGCCCATTATGTTGAAGCTTTGGTTAACTTAATTTCAGAACCAATACAAAAAGAAGAAATCAGACACAGTAAAACCAACACTTTTGACATCTCTGCAGCAGTTGTGAGTGAGTGAGAACAGACTGTTGTTCTTGTAACATGGTACAATACCCTCTGCCTGACCTTTTGGCTTCTGCGTTTGTTTTCTGTTCTCAGTAGCCCACCATGACCCAGAGAACACCTTCAACTGCAGCTTCATCGAGCCCCCGTCAGTGGCCGAGCAGCCCTCCCCCTCCTCCTGGTCGTCTCAAGAGTCTTTCTCTTCCTTTGAGAGCGGAGACGAGGGGCCAGTTTACAGTGTGCCCCATGAAGGTGAGTCATCGCTTGAATAAATAAACAGTTTAGTTATCTCGTTATGACGCACATAAATCCCTAATTTGTCTTTGGCATGTAGGAGCCTTTGCATAAACACACACATGCTGATAGACATTGTTTTTTCTGAAGTCAAGATCCCCAACTTGACTCACCGGCTTCTGTAGATCTCATTATGGAGATAGTTCCTTTATCATTTGCGATCCAGACCCATGTTTTTGCTCCAAGAATGAGGAGAGTATAAACAGGAAATGGAATGGTCAAGTCAGCACATGGCACAAACCCAAACAATGACTAACTCCTTGAAGTTTGATGGAAAACACCCATTTAATCAGTTTCTATTCTGGAAGTCTGACAGTGCAAGTCGGGTTTTGTATCGGGGATTTGTGTGTGTGTGTTGAGTGATTGATGGGTTTTTAGTGTTGTCTAAATAGTTTGGTTTGGTTATCATTCTTCTTATGGTTGGTTCAAGGGCTTTGAAACAATTAATTTTGAGTAAAAAGCCTTGGGCATAAAAAGTATTGTTGTAAATGTGTTGTAAACACATGAATATGTGTCCCCGGTGTGTCAGGGAACTCACCAAGTGTCAGAAAACACAACCCTCTCTATTTTCCTCCATACCCAAATCTCTAAAAACGGGGCTGCAACGGATCTGATACAGACTGATACAGATTTGAAATTGTTCTGACGTCAGAAACAGGGAGCTCCGCCTATATGGGCAACTCTCCACCTATCAGGGGAATGAGAGGTTGCGTGGAATGGTAACAGCATGGTAACAGCATGGTACCAGCATGGTAACAGCATGGTAACAGCATGGTAACATGACGCTCGTGCCTCGCCCCCCTCCTTTGCAGGGGGGCGTGGTCAGCTGCAGCTCATTTGCCACAGAATCAGCCCTTGTGAAGACAGGGCTGGAAAAGAGCAAATAGAGCGAAATGAGGCATGGCTAAAATGCATGATCTGTTTGGTATTTTGAAAAAAAAACTTCACAGACATGTTTTATATAGGTATGGCCCTACAATATATTATTCAAATATAGCATGATAGGTCCACTTTAATTAATTAATTAATGAACACACTAAACTTGTAGCATTTGTATTGTAATGTCAATTACAATCTGTAAAGCATTCAAAACACGATAAATATCTACTATATTGAAAGTTGGTTGACATTAACTAACATCGGCCTTTATAAGCTAGTGATCACACAATACCAAAAAAGGCCATATTAGCAATCACAAGTGTATTGTCAATAAGCTATGTGTGTTTGTAAAAAATATATATTTAAAACGTACTAAGTGTGAATACTGTATAGTGTTGACTAATATCTGTTGATCTTCTAATGATCCACAGAATCTGTGCATGAAAGCAGAGATAAGCGCAGCCCTAGCCCAGCAGCAGAGAACCCAGAAGATGAGGACGATGCAGGGGAGTACACCTCCCTGAAAGACACCAGTGTCTCAAAACTAGAAGGCAGCGAGCAGCCCCTGCTCAAGTCCTCTGACAGTGAAGGCTCCACCAGTGGCTCTGAGTCCAATACTGCAGCCCTCTATGCCCGCATCGCCCGCCTCTCCAAGCAGTCCAAGGAGGACGATGGCAGCGGCAAGGATGGAGATGGCACTCCTACTCCAGAGGCAAAGCGAAATGGAAAGCCACCACCTTCACCTGGCAAGCCCAAACCACGTCCTCCAGACCCCTCCACTAAGCCCAAAGTATCGTGGATACATGGAAATACTACAGGTTCTCCCCAGCCAGAGCAACAGGGGCATGGGGGAATGAAGGCACTTGCAGTGCCAAAGGAGAAAAAGAGGAGCTCCAGCACTTGCTCAGCCAGAAGCGAGGAGCAGCAGAAAATGAAGGAGAGGAGCCGTGAGCAACAGAAGAAACAAGAGGGGAAGGAGGCAGACATCCATGGCTCCCCTAGCAAACACAAGCCTCTGCGAGGCAAGAAGTCTGGGGATGAGCCCAGCAGTCCCAGTCACATGGAGCACATCAATGGTGTTGTGCAGAATGCCCTCAAGAAGATAAGTAGCTTCCACAGCACCTCACCTGAGAAGAAGGGTGCTGACATTCCAAAGGAGATCACCAAGGAGCCACCCAAGAGCCCCAAGGTCATCCACCCTCATATGAACTCTGAGGCTGCCACACTCCTGGCTGCTCAGCTGAAGGAGAAAACCCAAAGCATCAACAGGAACGAGGGGACAGGTTTGACGAAAACCAACGGTCTCTCCACACCGAAGGGAAACCGAGAGAAGCCAACACCTCCACAGAAAGCCAAGAGGACCCCCTCCAGCGGATTAAGCCAGCAGGGCTCCACCAAGCCCTTACTGCCAACTTCAAACAGCCTCCAGAAAATGGTGTCTCCAGTCGCCACCGACCTCGGGACCCCTGAAGCCAAGAGCCCGGAGAAGCAGGACTTGAACGGCTCAAGGGCAGGGGACCCGATGTTTGATCCCACGCCAAAGAAAACTCCCATGAAAAAGCCACCAAGGAAGAAAGGCAAGGAGGGTACTTTGGATACATCGGAAAGTAAAACGCCCCAGCAAAAGACAGCCATCATGCCACCACAGGTAGTGAAATAAGGGTTTTTAAAGACAAATGACCAACGTGTTTGATGGATTTCAAAGAGACTAAAATGGATTTGTTGTAAGGTGAACCACATCGTTTTTCAATCAAGGGACATTTTCTATGTAAGTGTGTTGCGACTCCAGGACCAGGAGTGAGAAATACTTTAAAATCAAGGGCGTAATTGAGTCAAATTGGTGAGTTGTATTATTATGACCTCTATACACCATTGTATTACATTTCAAGGATCCTTTATCATATAACGACTATGCAACATCCTCCATAGTTCATTCATCTCTATTCCTTTGCAGTATTTCCACCACTATATTTATATATGGATTGCTTTTGAGGTTGCATAACTGTAATTCTCTATGCAGGTGTAGGAAAGAAAGCTATTTTTTATGTGCGCTATCCAAAGGTACTAATGGTACTTAAAATAACCAGAACATTTGATCCTTTTAGGATTGCAAGCTATTTTGCTTTCTTTGTTTTGTTTGTGGACCAAGATGCATTAATACAGTTCAATACTTGTCGATTGAGAGCAACACTTGAAGTGTGAATTGTTGGAGAATTTCTTCAGCAAAGAAATAACCTTTTTATGTTCCTTGGCTATTTTGCTATTATATCAAAGTTTGATATACCAAAATATAAAGAAACATTATTCTTTGAACAACTTAATTTGAAATCCAGAGTATGCCACATTTAGGATGTAAAAGTCCTCTGTTCTTGTAAGTCACACTTAATTCCTCATTGAGTTTTAGTGTTGATCTCAAGGCTCTTCCCTTAGACCTTTTTTTCAATTTTGGATTTTAACACTTAACTCTCCTTTGTTTAACTCTGTCAGACAATGTTTGTAGAAACCCAAACAAATGCTTTGATTTATCTGCAAAAAAGGGCTGCTTTAAACCTCTTTCATACTTGGGCTAACACCAAATCACTAGAATGTGCTCTTACTGTACGATGTATTCAGTCAGCTAAACCACTAAACCAAAAATAAAATCCCAAGCTATCTGATCTCCTCACTTTGTCATGCTTAGAAATCATTTTAAACGGAATCCTTTCTCTGTACTACAGCAACATCCACAGTGTATCTATGCTGTATTTTAGTAAAACATACTACAGGACACCCCGTAAATCAGATGCAGTAAATATTTGTGTTAAAGCAATAACTGTTGGTAGAATTCTCGACAGATCCAACTACAAGAGGAGACTGCCATGTGTCTTTATCTGCTCTTTTAGTTTAGTCGAGAAACTAGGTCAATATCCCAAACTGAGCTACTCCCTTTCACATGAATTTGTTTATGCCATCGGAGAATTAAGTGGAAACAAATCTTGTCAAGGATGTTTTGCCCCTTAAGGATCGTATTATCTTAAGCTAATAGACTTATGCTAAAGTAACAGGGTGCTTTGATTTTATTTGTTTTAAGGGTAGGTCTGTAAGGTTAAGTGGTACCATGCCTTGAGCTTTAAAATGTGCCTCAACTGTAGATCAGTTTAAGCAAAGAAGCCATGTTTGCCTTAATGTTGTTGCCAACTTGTATTTCAGGTGTAAATCCTAAAATAATTATACCAAAAAGTTGGTGGGGTGGAATACTTGAACTGGAATAATTCAGTTTTTGTCACTTATTGGTGGAGAGCTATTTTGAAAGTAGCATTTAATCATGATTGCTAAACAATGGATGATTGTTATGGTTATGGTGATTATGGCATGTTTGTTAATATGCCATTGGTATGTTTGCGGCTGAAGAATATTTTAAATTCAAAGCTAATTGAATTTTTTTCTTGGTTTTATGTGTTTATATCAAGGTACAACGCATTTCTTTGGTTATCTTTTCAATATTTTCTACTTGTATACATTGTGTACTTTTATTATCTTTGTAAGCTGTGCTTATATGACCTTTGTAGTTCTGTTTTCCTTGGTGTCAATGAACTGGCTTTCATGTTGTATTTGCTTTTCCTTTTTCCTTTGTTATGTTGCTTATTCTAAGCTCTGAAGCAAACCTACAGTATGAGTACTTTCCACCTTGTAAAGTTTACATTGGCTTTGTAATTGTTCTCTGTTGATGTTATTGTTTGTTTAACACTTAACTGCATGACGCAGATTGTAATTATACGGCATTAATAGCTGCACCGGAAATCTGTAACCTTTTTGTTCCCTTCAGTTGTTATGATTACCCCATAAATAAGATAAACTCATACGGAAAGGATTGTACAATACTACTATGATACCACTGTTGAAATAATTGCATATACTTAAAAACATAACTTTGTGTTATTATGAAGTGGCAATTTTTATCTGACTGGCCCATGCCTGTTTTTATAGGTACACAGTGCATTTTTGTAAAGAAGGGCCTGAAAAGCTGCAGAAACGTTACCAACTGTAAGGTATATTTTGTCTTTTGTGGTTTGTGTTTAGCAACATTGATTTCCATTTGTGTAAGGGTATTAAATTGGTGTTTTCTCATTTACTTCTTTGGAATAAAAAAAGCAATACATGTAGCTCTATAAAAAACAGAACTTAAAAATCTATCCTCATTTAATCGCTTTGCAATGTCATTCATCATACACTAATTGACCTGATACATTCTCATGGGGGCATGCCCTCTCCTTGGCACCTTCTCCAAATGTCTTGTTCCTGTGTACATTCAACTAATAATATGGGTAATATGCCACATACATCTCTTATTGTATCCTTCAAACAGATTCATTCTAAATCTGATTGATATTTGACCCTTTCCTGTGACTCTGGGCTACCGGGACGTGGCAGGAGTCCGCCAGAGTCATTGGGTCACAGCGGCTCTTCAAAGAGCCTGAGGGAACCAGGGAACTGTTCATATGGCTCCTTCAGGATGCGGGGACAAGAGCTCCTTTCATGAGAGGGGGAAACAGTGGAAAGTCTGTGCTAAGGAGTTAATCACGCGCTGCATATGTGTCCTCTTTTGGCGGGGAGAAGAGGGATATAGCAGCACTGGGCCGCAAGGCAAAGCAGGAGCATGAATGGATGGATATAAGCATGGATGGATAGGTCATGTGATGGGTAATTGAAACCAGAAGGCGAAACAACTTTGTCTCTTTTGACATGGTGTTCTACTTACTGTATATATGTGGGTTACTAATACAAAATGTTATAATGATTTTTCTCGACCCGCGTTAACGTTGAGTCTGATTTATGATCCACTTTTTTTTTTTTCCTCAGAGACTTGCCTGTTACTATTTTGCCTTGTCTTGATGTTGACAACCAAGGGCTGCAATTGGACCTTAACAGACTTTTCTAAAAAGATGTTTAACTAACGAAAGTTTGCATTTCTTCTTTTTCTCTAGAGCAGATCTAGCAATTGAATTTTGACACTTAGTATGTAGCCTTTTTAGCTATGGCACTTTAGCTCAAAGGTTGGCAATGTCAGTTGTTTAGCTATATTTGTCTCATGTCAACTACGGAATGGATTGTCTTAAAATGTTCTGTAGTTATTCATGTCTTAAATATTGTATTCATGGGTTTTGGGTGCTGAATCATTATGCCTTTTCTCCTTGGACCACCATGGCGTTAGATTTGCCATTTTAAGTTAAATGCATCAACTATACTATTTCATGGATTGCCATAGAATTGGGTTTGGACATTTTAGGACCCTGAATACTTAATTATAGTACGTTTATCTTATCCCTAAAATGTTAATGCTATTGACATTCTATTCAGCCTAACCTGTATTTTAAGTTGAGAGCTATAGCTATTGATAGCATGCTAACACACTAAACTAGGATAGAGAACATGGTAAACATTATACCCACATAAACATTGCTATTGCAGCATGTTAGCATGCTGGTGCTAGTAGTTAGCTCAAACAACCAATGTGTACAGCCTGAGTGGTTTTAAGTCTTTCAATTTCCTCCCAGCTATAGACCTGGTCTTGATTTTCAAATCACTTTACGCTCTTATAAGGACCATCAGCCTAACTCTAGCCCCCCCAACCATCTCATTTTTCATGTGACAATGGCTTGAAGTTTGATTCATTGCCAATATGGAGAGGAATGTTGACACAACTGCCTCCATCTGCCCATCCTCAACTCACAGATGGAGGAGATTCTCAGCTGAGCATACCAACACATGGTCTCTGGCTCTTCATCCTTGACATGCTGTGGGAAAGTCACAGCTTGGAAATCAGCATTGCGTGTCACCACTGCACAGCATTTCAGGATAAACTGTGTTGATAGAGCATGTGTACGACATACGTGTGTGGTGGATTTCTGTGCCTGCTGCTTTTAAATGGATGTAAAAGGGGGAGGCCTGTGTATGATTATGGAGCTTGGCCTCTTCATATCCCCTGTGTAGTTAGCTAAGAGTCATATTTTGTTCATTTTATTGAGTTGGTATTGAAGGTTGACGTGTGAAACATAAATACAGTACAAAGGAGCGACTGTACAGGATAACTTAAAGCTTGGTCAAAAAGTCACGGTTAGGAGTGTGGGAAGGGGGGGTTCGATGACATGTTCTGCTGCCAGTCTAAACATGACTTGGAGCTGGGGCGCCCTCAGTTTCCCAGGTCCATCGAAACAGCAAGGCTTTAAAACTCAGGCCCTATGAGTCAGCCAAAAGCCCTGGACTCAGAAAACCTATTCCAGTCCCTGTGTTTCCATGGCAACAGGAACAGATTGGAACCACATCTGGTAGCCATTTCAGTCGCTGCAAGGAGAGGAAGAAAGAAATGTATGAGTGAGGGGGAAAAAGACAAATATTTTCTGCAATGCAAAGCAGAAAGAAAGTGGAGTCGAGTTACACTTGAAAGGGGTTCCTGTTAAGCCCCGAGCCTGTTTTCCAGGTCTCAGGCTCGAAAATGACATTCCCAGAACAAATTACCATAATTTCACTTCTAAAAGGGGTAAATTAATAATCTTTTTTCTCAAAGCAATGATAAACCTGTGAGTTGGATGTAGAAGAGTCAGAATCAATATAGATTTTTTTTATTTTAAAGTAAATTCAGATTGAACATAGTAAAAAAAAGTAAATTATTTTGTCCGTCCAAAAGAAAAACATTACTTATAGTGAAAACCACCCTTGAATGATGGGATGGTAGACTAAAAGCTTTAGGAATCCAAAATATACAGTACCCTGTATCAAGATTGATGCTAAACAAATGAAATTTGACCTTTTTAGAGAGATTTAGCAACAAAAAAACACTTCTGGGGTCATTTGGGTGGATTTGACCTATCTCTGGCCCCCGTTGGTCGATTTTGATGATTGACATCTCTCCACGGGACCGCGCCGCCCGGCACGTTCATGTCAGAGCCATATATGGAGCTGGTTCATGTTACGTGTTCAGCACGTTCAGCACTGCGTTTATCTTTACCCATGGATGCACAATAAAAACGGACCCATATCGTCTTATTACAGCTGTAATAATGGATATATTGCACATGTTTGCTGTAATTCATCATTTGTAAAATATTATACTACATGGGCTGTATGATTAAATCTTTTACCGTACATGTTGTATTAAATAAAGTTAATATTTAACTAAGTTAACGCATTTTAATCGCACTTATTTTTGCACCGCGGAACGTTTCTCACTGGATGAGTTTCAGGCGTACCGATTATACTGGAGCACCAACTAACGTTCATGACTTCAGACAACAACAAACCACAGTGAACAATTCAAACATGAACGAAGAAGCTGATGAGACCGCGTTGGTTGGCCCCGTGGATGGGAAATGTTGTTTTAAAAAACGGACGGATGGAAGCGTCGATAAGAGCACGGTGGTGTGCAAATTATGCAAAAAGGAATTAATTCCCATATCACCGCAGCACATCAAGCCTCAAGTATCACCTCAATGCTAAACATATAGCAGCTAACGTGGAAGCTAGCGTGGACGTTAGCCCGACTCTGAGTACAAGGACCCACACTCAGGGGTGGACTGGCCATCTGGCATACCGGGCACCGTTGAGTAAACGGGCCGGTCGGAAGTTCTGATCGCTCAGTGATGATACTTATATTTATAGAATCTGTGGAATCTCAGTTTGCTAGCAAAGCTTGTTTGTGCAGATCCGATAAGTATATCGATCGATGTATACCTAGAGTTCTGTGTTAAGTGCGTTAGAATTTTTTCGCTCAGTGCTCATTTAGATGCTTCTTGTGAGACTTGTGTTTTGTTTCGGTACAAATTGTTCATATAGTCAGTTAGCTTAGTTTCTTCCCGTTAAGTGAGTATAACACATTCATAGTTTATTAGCCGGTGGGGGGCTATGGGGCTTAACAGGTAGGCGTTCAGTGCAGAGTAGCCTCTATTAGCATGCATGGCTAGATATTCTCAATAAAGGCAAGTCTCTCATGTGGTTTAAGAAATATTTTACTGTTCGAATACCTTATGTGTTCCCAAAACCTTAGGCTGAAATGCTTGTGTGTTTTGTTAACTTTCCTTATTTCTTGAAAAACCTCAGTGCAACAGAGAGTCTGAGGTTTTGACAACAATTCAAAAGTAGCAATTTTGTTTTCGCGTTCAAACCACCAAATGGTTCACTCTCTGACAGATGTGTTTCTGTTGCAGCACAATATCCTAAAAGGCAGTCATATATCCCCAACTCATTCATGGCATCAGACACGACCAGAGGAGATTTAGAACTGCTGTTTTCGTCTCTCATCCCTGTCGACGCGCTGTCTGCGAGAAACAGTGTCTAATTGCAGTCCCCCTCACACGTTAAACGTTGTTTCTCAGCTCTGTGGAAATGCAGTAACTATGAAATGGCATTTACTGGAAATGGAGCTGGTGCTTTTTTTAAGCCAAAACCACGGAGAACTGAGGTCAACCAAAATGGGGAGGAGAGACAGCACAAGCATAAAATGTGTGTTTATAGATTTCCAGTGACATCCACTCACTTCGCGATTTAAGACTTCCCTTATAATAGACCCCAAGCTCCCTTGCAGTGGCATGGAGGGGAAATAAAAAGGCAGCTCTTAATCAGAAATTAAGAGCAACCACACAACAAGCCGACCTTTCCCAATAGATGCTCGTTGATGAAAGACAGAGTCTCAGTGCTCGAAGTCAACATATGAGGCTGAAAACTCTTATTTACTTTCATTCCACCCACTTTTCTTTATGCGTGAAATGCATGTCAAACTACTTTGAGCTGGACCCATGTATCATTATCCCAGCAGTGTTAGGACTAAGAGCTTCACATAAACACAGTTTTCGTCTTGAAAAGTTCTGTAAATGTGGAAAATACAAATGAAAATGAATGGCCAGGAATGTGATCAAGCCACATTTGCTCTCTCTCTATCCAGATGGAGATTTTTCTTCCTATTTTCCCCACCTTTTCTTTCACATGGAGGGGTGTGTAAAAAGAGGCTTCAAATTGCCCTGGATTCTTTTCCCCCTTTGTCAGCATAATTCTATGGAATGAGCGTATTAGTGGAGAAGATTTGGATCGTTAATAGAAAGCAGATCAGTCAGATGCTCTCTCTTTCTTTCTTTTTCTTTCTTTCTATTACACCCCTGGCTCTTTCTCCTGTTTTCCCCTGTAGCCTGTTTTACTCCTCTCTCATTCACTCCTTCCTCCCTCCTCCGTCTTTTATTCCCTCACACACCCATCCATCCTCTATCTGTGCAGTAAAGTGGGACTTCAGACTTCATAATGTGGCTTGAGGTTTCAGCTTTCACATAATTCCACAGGCTGATCCAACGTTTTTTTTTTTTCGTTTTTCCTCTCTGCTTCTCACTCACTCCAACCTGGAGCGAGGGAGCGAGACTGAGAGGGAGAAAGCTGCTGCCTTATTCCAGCTATTGGTACGGAAAATGATCACAAGACCGAATGTGTCTGCCCAAACCCAAGGAAAATAATCAGATGGCTTATGTTTTAATGCACTGAACCCCAACTGTCCCGAAAATCAGTCCTGTCTGCGACCGACCAACTGTAGCTTACAACAGCTTTGTTGTTAGAGACCCAAACTTTCACTCAAATATTTTTGCCAAAACCACTCATAAAAACACATGCCGTTGCAGAGTAACTCACCTTCAGCCTGCAGCAACTTTTCAATGTTCTTAAAACCGCATAGGATTTGCTTTATCACGTCTTAGTGACTCAGGACAACCTGTACACAATCTTCTATGATAACAGCCTGAAAAAACGAGTTCCCTTTACATGTATTTTGGTGCCAGGATGTATTTTACTGTACTGTATGTGGTTGCAGTGCACTGGCATGTGAAGTGTGAGCTGTATATTTACCGTCACCCTGGCTGTGTGCTGGTGTGTACCCGACCCTCACAGCCCGTTCTACTTCACAGGACAACACTGGAGCCATTATGGGGAGCCATGTGTTTCTGATTACCCACACACAGATTAGAGGGAGGGGAGCAGTGGTTGCTGTCTGCTTGCCCCCCGGCTCCTATAATGTGGCCAGCAAATGGACATCCATCAGTGCAAATCCCTCCGCCACCCTCGCCCCATTCCCACTTATACTCCAATCCTTCTCTATACACTTCCACATTCAGTTCCCACAATTCAAATTCTGTTTTTGCAATTCATGTGCAGATTCTTTTCTCAGCTCTGACACTTTTATTTACTCCAATAAATAAACCATTGGACTGAGGTTCTGTAAATCTGCACTCCATTGTTCTTCTCCTTCTCTGCCTTATCCACTTCCCAAATTTATATATGCAAACACATGTTGGTGACATTTTTTTTTATTTGACACACAAATATTGTGTCAAAAGCACCAAGCTGTCATCGCTGTATTCTTAAAGGTGAGCCTTTGTTGCCAAATATTGTTGTGGCTCTGCTGTGTGACCTACAAAAGACAAGTATTGCGTTTGTTGTAGCTTCAGCAATGTGATACTTATTTGACCTCAGCCGGGAAATTCTCTTTTGATTAGCCCCCCTCTCAGAGGTCAGAGATCAGGGTCCGAACACCGACACAGAGAGTGTGAGGAATCAATTATTTACAGGACCTTTCAGCAGTGTGACTACAGTACATGTTAGAAAAGTGCCTGAAACCAGATTGTTAGACTGAGGGGACACCAGCATTCAACAGGCCACACAAGTATGCACAAGCAGTCTTCACATCATTCCTCTTTTTTCCTTTCATCATTTTTAAATACTACACACCGAAGAGCGAAATTATAAAACGCCCAATATCCTTAATTTGACAGAATTCAGGCACTGTTACCACTTATTTGAGGTCTTTTTGCATTTTCTGTCAATAATGTTTGAGTGTATGCAGGTTTTTTTTTACTGGTCTTTTTTTTTAAGGAAGTGGTCATTACCATTGTCGGTGGAGCCCTTTCTAACAAGCCAGATGGTGCTTAGAACAACAATGTAAACTAATTTCCTACAGACCCACCTGTGTATGCAAAGCACATCAAAATGCTTTCTTCATTAAAAGTAGAAGGAAAAACTGAGCCACTAACATTTTTTAATCAGCGGAAAGCACTATATCACTTAGACAGAAATATTACAATCACCATTTTTTGGGTGATTTTTGGTATGCTAATTTGGGGCCAACTGTTGGACTGTGCTTTGAAATCACTATTAATTTCTTTCTTGTTTAGGGTTGGTTGAAAAGTTTGATTCCACCCATAAAACTGCTACGTTTCAAACATAACATCAAGTTACTTGAAAGACAGTGCATCTCATACCGATGCTAAAGGGGGTCTTGTGTGTCGGTATCAAGATGCTAATGACCACTGCCCAAGCATTGGTATTTGTCACCCTGGGAGTGAGACCAGGCTGAACTATTTCTGTACTGTTATGCAGCCTCCCTGTGTGGGGCAAAATTGGAGACACTTATTTTAGGTTAACAGCTAATTCATACTTAGGGCGTTGTTGTTTCCTCCATGAGCTGTTACGTTGGTGTTAGGATATAGACATTTTACCCAATTACCCCTTTTTGTATTACTTTGTCAACTGCCAATATTATTGTAATTTAAACTATTCGTTATCACTTTGTTAAGATCACAATCACAATCTAGACAGCAACAACATGACAATAAAATGATAAAAAAAACATCTTTCTATTTATATTTTGCATTATAGGAGAGGAAAACAAGGAACACACAGGAAGTTTGGAGTTTTCTTAACCAGATGCCATGTTGTTGTATGTATTGAGCTGGATAAACTTAGTTTCACAGTGGAGGAAATACAGTGTTGTGCCTAGAGCCTGAACCTCCATGAGGTTATGTCCACTTACTGTACAATACACAGTGCAGCACACTGGCATTGAATTGAATGAAGCCCTCCACATGGCCCTCACTCCTTTCAACACTGCCTCTCTTCTTTATAAGCAGACTGGAGCGCAGCAGGCAGACAGGCAGCAGGCTTCCCCCCCAAGATGCCCGAGGGCTCCAACACACACACACACACACACACACACACACACACACACACACACTGTGTTTATGTTTATGCACAAAGTTCGATTTTTTATTCATCTCCCTTGGTCATCCTTAGTCCCCTCTAAATGTCCCCTCTAAAGCACAGAGAAATAAGACTTCAGAGCCAAATATTTCTCACTAAAGACCCTAAGCATACACACAAATTGTCCCACTGGCTGGAAGGCAGCATCCGGTGCTTTGGAGAAACAGGAAGTGTGTGCGTCTATATAACAAGCTCTCCGAGGGAGGCAGGATTACAGTGAGGTGTTTAAGCGTTTGATCTTTTGCAAGCTGCAAGTGTTGCAATTTGCAAAACTCCTACTGGAAAAAGTTGCTCATTACGGATTTTGTAAACGTCTTCATCGTCCATGAGTCTCTTTCTTTAAATCTCTGGTAGTAAATGGCTGCGTTTTCCCCTTTGTCAGCACATTAATAATAACAACATCCCCTTTTTGGCATGCGCCTCATGATGTAAGCTGAAACATGCTGAATGTGAACATATGGTATGCATCCACACTTATAGACTGAGGAGTCACCCCACCCCCACTGCTCATTGTGTTACCTACCCTCTCTCATCAACTTTCTTTCTCTGCATCGACTCTTTTAGTTACTTCAGACATTGAGGGAAACAAGAGTGGAACGTTCAAACACCAAGGTACAGGCCCATAGATTTACGATGGCTGCCGAGGGGAGGAGACCTTGTTAAAATAGGGACTGTTTTACAGCCATTTGACACATAATCTCAAACAGTACATGCAGAGGAGGCTGTAAGCTGCAGAGCTCTGTGTCTGGAAAAGATAGAAACAGAGAGATGGTTTTGCTTCAGCATTCCAGGCAAGAATGGTTTTTTTTTGTTGGAAACATAATTGTCTGTGGCTAGGATTTGGAAGTACATTTTACCCGCCAAACTGCTGTAAAGTCTACATGAGGGTGCTGCTGCCCTCTTGTGCTGACCTGATGCACATGATTTGCTTTTTGTTTACAACATACAAGGCTTCTCAATTCTCTCATTTCCCCTCCTCGACTCCTCGGCCCTCCGGTAGTGACCCGGAAATGGATTTCAGCGCGCCATGTTGAAGGACATGTCATTTCTCTAAACGCCTGCTGCTTCCACTCCTCTCTCCTCGGTTCCCCTCCTCGACTCCTCTGCTCGCATCTCCTGTGGGCGGGACTAAGACAGAAGGATAGGAGTCGAGGAGGGGAAATTAGAGAATTGAGAAGCCTTCATAGAGTAGTTTTGAGGGAGATAGATGTTTCCTATCCTCGGGTGTTGAAAGAGTGCAAATGGGAAGTGTTTTTCTGAGTTCTGATTTCATACACCAATACTTAATGGGATTGAACATTTCTTCTCATGCAACTACAACTCATTGCACTGGTGGGTGCCAGTTTCATAGTGGCTGATGTTTTACTTCAGAATCTGCATTATGCAATAGAAAAACTTGTCATAAGATAAACATTTTGGAAAATAACCTGAACAATGCAGGGCAGGCAGAGAATATCATTCAAAAAATGTTAAGTTAAAAGAATAGTTGAGATATGCTGTTTTGCTGATTTCTTGGACAGCGTTAAGGGCCTGGCAACATTAACTAATGTTGTTTTCATTGCTCTGTATGAATTAAACAAACATATTAGTTGGATTTACAGCTATATGCAAATTAATTGTAACTGAGCCTGCCAAGATTCTTTCCCCTGTTCCCCATTTGTATGTAGGTTAATGGCCATAATAGTAGAGAGAGTATCTTCTTATTTACATTTTGTAAATAAAAAAGCATAATTTTCGTGTAAGATTGAAAAGTCTAGGCTACAAAACAAAATATAATTATAAAATGTTTTAATATGACTTATATGAGTGGCAGTTTCTCATACTTTGTTTGAATAAGATGATATTTATTGTTTTTCATTTGTGAATATTACATGTTCCCAAATTATACATGTAACATGGTTATTTCACCTTTGGTATCATTTGGGATTTTGGAATCACCACCAGTCAAAAAAAACAAATACCTCGGGACCAATATACTTTTAAATTTTGTTCGGAAGTTAAGAAAAGTTTCTTAAATAACATATTTTCAATTAAAGTGACAAATGAGAACAAGTGATTTATTTCCTTGAGGACACCTGTACAAATCCATCTCGTCTTAGCTTCCCAGCTGCTATGAGAGTGTGGCTGGCGCTTATTGGCCATCAACCACCTGCAAATGAACTGAATGGGAAAAAGTGATAAGAGCGCAGATGTTCTGAGGCGTCTGTGGACTCCCAGTAACATCTGATGTGGAAGAAACTATCAACTTTAAAGCCGGGGGGCCTCCGTAGGTCTTTAGAAATTTCCAAAACATCCTAACAAATTAAACTGCAGCAAAATAGCATTATGGCTTGCCAGTGGCCCACCATTTGGATCATTTAGTGTTTCTGATAGAAAACCAACATTAAACAGTAAGAAATATCTAACACATGAGGGCACTGCTCCCCTACAGGAATGTGATATGGTCTTGTCCACCCTGATAACTGTCCAAGTGGACTACAGGGTTAGTTATTGTTGGTAATAACTTAGGCAAAAGCACCTGAGGATACTTATTTGTCATTAAAAAATGTGGGCCTTCTTAGTCATCACGCTTGTCCTGGCTGTCAGGGCATCAGACACTAACAACAACACAGAGGTTGAAGAACAGCTTGATATAGCCAGAGGTAAACTGCTGGTGAGTACATATGGAAATCCTTCCTGGGCTATATCCAAAAAACCTTCATGCTGATATCTTGCCATGTCTATGTTCAGAATGTTGTGATATTGGTGCAAGGATGAGAAGGTCTGACAGTAAATATCGGAAATAAGACTTATTGGAGCAATCAACACAATCTTAAAATAGAGCAACACATTTAAAAAGGGAAAAGCCATGTGCTATCGTGTCGGTATGCATTCTGCTGAGATACATATATATTTCTGGCACCTTTGATCAAAGAACGAAGCGTGCACAATACTTTATGTCATGCTGCTTTAACATCTGTCTGTGTTCGTCCCTGCAGGCTCCCAGTGTGGTCGGATGAGGCATAAAGAAAATGCCCGAGCTCCATCATTTTCTTCTGGAGCGCTGGGCTTTATAGTATCCTTGTTCTTTTCAGTTCCTCAAGGCTGTGTGTTCAGACGTGACCTTTTAAAAGAAAAACACCACAGATATTCTCATGACCTCCTTTATGAACAAAACCATGTTTTTAGAAAGTTGCAAAGTCCAGTGCCAGCTTTCCAAAACTCTTCCAAGTTAAAATCATGTTGAGTAAGCCCAAAAATAGCAAAACAGATGGATGCTTTTTATTCTTCCCAACACTGCCGACCTGTTGTTTCCCTTGATCCCTTCTTTCCTGTGTAGCCACAACTTGGAATACGATTCATCGGAGGAGAAGAATCCCCATCTGATATTCTATAACCAAAAAGACGAGGTTGTAAAGGTGAGTTCAGGGATCTTTTACACATCCGTCTTTTGATGTGGCTTATCCCGGGAGCTCCGGGATGTCAGGACAGATTCATGCAGGGAAGTTTAAAGACTCAGATCGTCTGTCAGATACCAAGTCACACAGACCCAATGTGTTTGAAAATGCAAGACAGAGTTACACAAAAAAACAGATGGCAAGAAAGTGGAAGCGTAACAAAGTATATAAAGTGTTGGTCAAATGAACAGTTGACTGAAACAGTATAGGTGGTGAGTTGCTGACTTGAATTTTAGCATTTTTATGCCCTGAAATTACAACTTTGTAATGTTTCCTAGTGTTTTTTTCTTTTTGCAGTTTAGAAAAGCCACTAAATCTGCATTCAGGCCAGCATTAGACAATAGCAGTTATATATAGCCTTATCCTTATCTACATGGACAAAAATAACCCACTGCTGTGATTTAAAAGTAAACTGTGGATATGGTTCCTTTAGCTCTCACACATTATTTTCCTCCAATTATGTAGGAGTTTTTCTTGTGACACATTCATATTCTAATGTTCATTGTTCCATTTTAGTTTCATATTGTGGGCGCCCTCTGAGACTGTAATTTGACTTTGTATGAAGATTTATTTCAGACACTAAATTGTTGAAAAATGTAAATGAAAATAAATGTGCAGGAGAGACCTCTATATCAACAGTATGAAGGAATCAATTATTTGAATATGAACATACTGCATGTCTGCGCTAACACATCCTTCTCTGCATGCATCTCATTAACACTCTATTACTACTTTTAAACCTTTCACCATGTGTCCAAATGTGTTTTCTTCCCGACACGTCAGACTGTTCCTGTGAAGGAAATGAAGGCAGAGGAGATCAGCAGCCTGTTGGACTCACTAGGTTTCTACAAGAGGACCCAGAAAGGGGAAGAGGTGCCAGAGGAGTTCCAGCAGTTCCCCCTGCGCCCCCCCAAGGACGAGCTGTGATGACACCTTGTGGCCAAACGCTGCCACTGCACCCGGGTCACATTAATGACGAGTGGGGCCCCAAGGCTAAAACGATAAGCCAGGCACCATTCCGAGGACCTGCTGGCCCGGTGCGGTGTGCAGCGTGTTAGTCATCGCTGTGTTACTCAGTTCATATGCCTTAAATACAAATAAATAAAAAATATGGAGTGGATTGAGTCATTGATTGTGCCCGAGGTCCCTGTTAGGTTACTAGTCACCTGGAAAGCTATACCCTTGTGCGTCACTAGGGAAAACATTTTTTTTTCAGTTTAATGTTTTTTAAATTATTTTGGCTGTGTTATTGCATAACCTCAACTCCTATACAAAAGTATATTAAACATTGTCTAGCTAAAATACAGACACCAGGACCCTTAAGGACAAAAGTGTCCCCATTTAAACTAATTTAAAATAAGAACAATTATCCCGCAGCAATAAAGCTTCTCAATATGTGGCTTTTAATCAGGAGCCCTGGATTCACATTTTTTTTTCTATTTTCTACAAAATGTATACATTTTTCCATGTTTCCACATGGGGGTAACACATTCTCTAATGATGCACACATAATACAAATGCATCTTCAATGTTTTACCATTATTCCAAACAAGAAAATCCTATCATATATTATACAGAAATGTATACATTTTGTATCTGTTTTTTCAGTAAGAAAACAGTTGAATTTTGCAAGCACACTCATATTTAAAGGGTTGCATTTCGGAAAATGGATCTATGAATGAATAAAAGTTTTAGGTATGATCAATTCGTATAGTAGAACGGATGCACAATTAAGGAAGATTTTCTTTTTTCTATGAATGTACACTGTTCTGTAATTCAATTCAGTCCATATTTGACTTCGTAAAGCTTAAATAAATGTTGAATACTCTACTTTGATAAACAACTTTGCTGTGCATCATAAACGGCCACTTACTGATTTACTAACAAAGTGCCATGCTGCTGTCTCAGCCTAATCCTCAGCCCGCCTCCCCCGCTATAATCTGATTAGCAGTGGAGTCTGCCAGCATGCGTCTTGTGTGTCCATTTGTATTTGTGCCTTCATCCATTTGTGTACTGTGTGTGACTTAATACAACAGGGATTGGCACTGCAACACAAACACAGTTTTGGACCGTTTTGCCTCCTGATTTCTTGGCTCTGTCATGGTTCCCAGCTCTACCCACAATGCCTGTGTTTTACTCACCTGTTCCAGAGACCCTGCAGATGGGTCTGGCCTACATGGGAGGCTCTGTGTTTACTAACAACAGGACAGCAGACAGCGACTTCTCCAGGGAGCAGGAGGACGCTTCGGGTGGGTTACTGCTTCTATCAACTGTTACCAAATAGTGTACTGCTGTGCAATATACTATATCCCTTTAGAATACATTACATCACATTATAGTGATGCAATATGTGGAAAATATGGAAATATGTGTTACTGAAATAAAATCTAATATCATGTTTCTGTGAGGGATAGACAAAACATTGTGAACAAACAAATAGCTTTAGTTGGCTTAGCACTAAAAAGAGTAAAAACCAGTTTTTCACCAATACTGATGTTTTCACCGCTTGTTTTAAATCTAGTCCAAGATTACATAAGATTTTGTGTTCACTTTTTTAAATGATGGTCCTCCAGTTTTTAATGTGCTGTATGTTTTGGACTTTTTGGTTTATATGTCATTTAAAAAAGTCACAAACCCTTTACTGACCTGATCTACAGCTGACACAGGCTGCCTATACTGGCATTGAACCCCTGGTCAAGCTTTTCACTTTAAACATAGTTCAGTCAGACAACTCACGTGTTTCTTTAACATGTTTATTAGAAGCAGCATATAGTTGAGTTTGGCGACTAGGCTCGGGCATCATCACTCCATAGATATATAATACATAGCACGATGAGTGATGATTAAATAACTAACCCCCGAGCCTACAGGTGGAAGCTGGGGTGGAAGCTGGGGTGGTGGTGGGGCAGGCAAGCAGCAGCGACGTAGAGGTAGCTGCAGCAATAGCAGCAGAAGGCAATGCATGGAGAGAGATCTGGCAGTTTAAATAGAGCGGCATATTACAGAGACTCAGTTTGGTTGGTTGTAGAGTGGGGCGTTATGTATGAATGCAGCATGAGCGCTCGAGTTGACTGCCTGAACTAGCTCGCAGGCTTCACCCCATTGTTGTCCTTCTGTGGCTGACCCCTGGAATCTAAACTGTGGAAGATACTATGCAACGGTGCAATTAATATAAAACAAATTGTGGATGTAATGAAATATATTGCTTATTTATATCCTGTTGTTATTCTTCACACAGTGGTCAACGAGCTGGTCTCTCACCTCCCCCTGCAGATGCTGCTGTACTTCAATCTGTTTTATTTCCCCTGTTGGTGGGTTTCTGCTGTGTTCATGTTGGAAGTAAAGGTAAGTTGGGTGGTTGGGAAGCAATACTAATTATAACACTAATTTGTGATAAAACATTTAAAGGGGAGTCATTCAATCAACTCAATCTGTAACAATTAGATTATTCACAATTTATCCTTAGATACATGTTGTCCTTGTAGATTTCCTCCGTCCTCTGACTAAAACTGAAACCAGGAATTGAAAAAAAATTGTAAGAAGGATTTCTCGAGAGCTCATTATTAAATATGGCTGCAATTAGTCAAAGAGACATTATCATATGTTGGCTTTTTGATTTTAATTATAGATATCTGTTGTTGAGTTTGAATGGAAGTCAATGGTAAACATTTACTAATTACAATGAACAGATATCTACAATACAAGTTTTCACAAGTAGTAATGAAGTATTGGAAGGACAATCATTTAAGATATATCTAATTAAAATTGCTTCTAGTCAATTATTTATATGTTTACTTTGTATTCTAACTAGAAGAAAAGCAATTCTGGATAACTTCGATAGCTATTATTGCTACTGATTAAATAATGAAAGGGCTCTCCATAAACTCGCTCATTATACAGATCTGATGTCATGTTGCATCACTAGTGCCATATGGAGAAACATAGTAAACTCAAGCGTTTTTCTGATTACTGAGAGCGATTCCTGCTTCACCTAAAGACACGTATCCATGCAAAAGCATAACTCAAGCAAACAAAAACAATAACAAATACTGGGGATGCTTTTAAAAGTAGCAGAAGTTGTTTTAAATTGAAACCATTTATTATATCCGCCGTGTACAATTGGAAAACTTTGAAGGTGAAAGCAACTACACTGTATAAGTGTTTTATGGGATTGTTTGCCAGCCGAATAGTGCTTTGTTTGAAGTCCTTGAACTGCAAGTAAAAAAGGTGTTTTCACATCTTCCTGACATTGCAGCTCTGCTTTATTTCCAGTTCTATTATCTTCCCGGGTACTACCAGGCTCTTCTCATAACCGGGGTGATCCTCCTCACAGTCGTTGAAGTGGTCCGACTTTATCTGGGCTACATTGGCAACCTTAAAGAAAAGGTAATTCAAAGCAACTTCCTCTCTGTATCACAACGCACAGCTCTTTTATCATAGACCTGTCTCCTGAATAACACATTCGGAGGAAGTGGCTTCTTAAGTATTCTCCCCGCGTGTGTAAACAATCAGCTCTCAGCTACCAGTGTCTATTAAGTTTGTGTGCGTGTGTGTGTGTGTGTGTGTGTGTGTGTGTGGTCTCATGTGGTTGCAACTGATGCATTTGATGCCTGACTGCTCCATCTCTGCATCGCCTCCATCCACCAACACAGATCCTATCTCTCCTCCTCCCTCCCTGTCATCAGGTGCCAGAGCTGGCAGCCTTCTGGATTCTGTCTTTTATGTTCCAGCTGCCAGTGCTGCTGTTCTTCCTCACCGATGAAGGAATTATCATCCTGCCTCTGGAGAGAGCTGTCCACTCCCTCTACCTCCTCTTCCTCCTCGCCCAGATCCTGGCCTCCTTCCTGGCGCTCCGTACCATGACCCGAAAGCTCACTCTGCTCTTCTATCTGCGACAGATTGGAAAGGTGGAGAGCTTCAACCATGAGAGGATGAGCCCCATCGGGCCGTCCTACCGCCGCAGTGTGCTGCCCATCTCACCCACACGTGATATGTACCACTAAAGTAAAACTAGCATTTCAATGAATCTTAAAAAACGTTTTAAGATGTTTTGAATTTGGGATGTAGATCATTCTAATTTACAGTGTTGTTTACTAACTGCTACTAAAATTACTGAATGCACTTCTACCTCTCTCCAACTGTCAAAGAATGAGTCTGTTATTTGCCATTGTGAACAGTACCGTTGAGCGATTTGTTGAAAAAACACCCATTTACAGTGTGATTTTATCTACATTATATTTTGTAAGTTTGTATGAAATAAAAAGCACATGGTGTAGGCCTACCAACGATATTCACGTAACAAACGTGTCTTCTTATTTTTTCTCCTCTCATCTTTCTAAGCCACTGAGAATTTAAACATTTTTGGCACAAAGTGTTTTATGACAAGTTTAGCATGAAAAACGTTTTGGTCTGTCTTTTGTGTAAACAGTTTTGTTTCAGCCGATAGTATACTTCGGAAGCCATAATCTGACAGACCAAGGAAGAGTGGACCAGAAAAGATCCAGGTATTTGCCCCCCTATGTGTTGAATCCAGAATTAAGTTGGAATTAAACCAATATCAAAAAACGCACACCCCTTACACTGTACAGCTATCCAAATATTTTGTAATACATTGTTTCAATCTCTACGATTTGTGAAAGCATGGCATTCTGGTCTGCTGTTAGCTCAGATGTGTATAAGTGCTATGTCTTTCCATCTGACATCTGATTCCGGTTTAAAATGCAGCTCTAGAAAAAGCTTGTGCAATTTTAGTTAAAAATGTTTTCCCCACTTTCAATGTCAAAACCATGTCAGTGTCATGGAGTGATATACAAAATATGGTAACACTTTATATTAAGGTACACAAATTAACCATCAACTAGTTGTTAATTAACATGCATATTAGCCGTATATTGGCTCTTTATTAGTCATTATAAAACACTTATTAATGCCTTATTCTACGTGACCATATTCTATAAGTAATAAGCCATCATTAGTTCAGAGTTTTTCCTCAATAACCCTCTAATTAGTGCTTATTTATTGCAAGTAAGGAAGTTGTTGTACCTGAGTTTTGGTCGCTCTGCTCAATATGGGCCTAATAAGGCAGTAGTAGGCTACCACAAAAATAGTAATTCTCCCATAATAACACTTAACAAATATGATTTATTCTTATGTAACAAGACATGAAACTATAAGTGTTAATTGTGTCTAAATAACTCAAAATTAGGTATATCTAAGAATATGTTTTGGGGTATTGACAGTTCAGCTACCAATAGCAAGGTGATATTGACCTGTATGTTTCATATTTGCACATTTATATTTTTGTAAAATGTGTACTGAAGGTTAGACAGGAAACCGGGTACAGGAAGTAGGAGAAAGTTAACTGAATAGCATGGCAGTAGTCGACATCCATGAGTAGACTGCAACACATTTTCCCTATGCAACCTGAAGAGTAAAAGGGTCAAGTCCATCAGAAAGCAATGACTGTAAGTTTAAGTGTGAGCCTTACACTTACACTGTAAGGATTAGTAACATGTATTGTGTTTATGTGATGACATGTGGAGATGTTTAAACACAATGAGAAAATGCGTTAGCATTCGCGCTAGCATTTTCATTAGCATTCACGCTAGCGTTAGCATACACGGTAGTGTTAGCTGTCACTACCATGGATGTATAATAAGAACGTCACTACCCGATCCGTCCCCCTGCCCGATCTGTACTGCGCATGTGCGAGATGGTCCGCCATGGTGGAGAACTCCGGACGGCAACTCTACTAGGACACTTGACACAGTGGCTTTTGGCAAAGCTGAAAAATAAAACTCAAGAGAGATGAGTTATTGTTATTACAACGTGACTTCACTATTATCTAACAAGTCTTTTCATTGGGTTCTTTTATTTGGGGTTAAGTACATTGTCAGAATAAGTGGGAAATGGATTTAACTTCTGTTAGACAGCCATATGCCATACATTTGTGCATACATTCACAGTAAATATTTATTCAGTATGATAGCTGTCTATAACAGAAGTTAAATTAATTTCTCACTTATTCTGACAATGTACTTAATCCCAAATAAAAGAACCCAATACAAATAGTTGTTAAATAATAGTGAAGTCACGTTGTAATAACAATAACTCATCTCTCTCTTTATTTTTCAGCTTTGCCAAAAGCCACTCTGTCAAGTGTCCTAGTAGAGTTGCCGTCCGGAGTTCTCCAATAGAGAGGCGAAGTCCCTCCCCTTCCGAGGGAGCTCGTGGGACCCCGGAAGCGGAAAAATATACATTGAAGTCAATGCAGAAAATGGAGAGGAAAAGGTTATCTTTTGATCCCGTTTGAATTGTGCCACGAATTACACATATGATGTTTGTCAATCTTAAACAATCCTTTCCATGTAAAAAAAGTCACAGTTTGTCGTAAAACTGTTGAAATATAAGACTATGAAAAATACGCAACTAGAAAGACTACAAATCCCAGAGTCGCGTAAGTGATGTC
This sequence comes from Gobionotothen gibberifrons, assembly GCA_943591055.1. Taxonomy (NCBI): domain Eukaryota; kingdom Metazoa; phylum Chordata; class Actinopteri; order Perciformes; family Nototheniidae; genus Gobionotothen; species Gobionotothen gibberifrons. The sequence goes on along the minus strand of CALSBZ010046654.1, from coordinate 2,264,837 downwards.
ACCATTGTTTTCTTCCACTAAGAGAGAGCTATGTCAGCGCTATATAGATATATCGTCTATCTATATGGCGCTGGCTAAGATAAGATAACTTTAACAAGATGCCTGTGTGCTTAGTACCAGGTTGTTATCATACCAGCAATGGGTCTTGCTCGTTCTTTCGCCTCCCGTCTGATGAAAGGACCAGGAGTGGCTGGATCAAGTTAGCTACCTAGCTAGTAGCTAGCACGTTAGTTAGCATTACACCCGTGTCATTTTTATTAGCCTTAACATTAAGTAACCCAACATGTTAAACAGTAAGAGTAGTAGGCTAGTCATATTTCGTGAACCCTTTGAAGAGTGCTGTCACAGCGGTGTGATCATTCTATAATACACAACTTAAGCCTGGGGGAGAAATGCTAACGGTAACGCTAGCATCGCGATCTTTTGTACTTCATGCTATCTGCACAAATGGTTGACATTAAACATTAAAAAGACCAGGCAGTTCAGAGAGAATCAAAGGCAGACAGGCAGCTTTGCATGACATTCTTCTGGACGTGTTTCATTGTGGTGATAGTGAGTGTAGTCAATCCTTTTGTTGACAAGACAGACGGACATCTTGGTGACGTGTGTTGTTCTGCCCTAACGGAGATGTAGTTCACTGAGCAGTTTCACACAAAAAATGTGTAACTTCTAGGGCTGTCCCGAATACCATTTTTCGGGCTCCGGATATTCGGTAGTAATCAGCAGCGAATATTCGAATATTCGGTGCGGAGAGATTTTTATTTTTTTTTATAAACTTTTTTTTTTTCTTTTTCCAAAAGGTTTCATAACACGCTACGAATCCAAGACACCTGACAACACGCTGTTAAGCAGAAGCGCAGAAAGAGCATACTATTACGATTTATATTTATTTATTGTCTCAGTACTCGCATACATTAAAACTAAATGTGTCCTCTGCATTTAACCCAGCCGCAGTAAATCTGGTTCCAAATTCCGTCTATAACGTTTTACAACCTGAAGAGTCAAACAAAGATACAAAACACATATTTCTGTTATAACTAGGGATGCACGATATTGGTTTTTTGAAACAGATACCGATAACTTCCTGCTTCTCAAGACCGATACCGATAACCGATAATAATATTATATATATATATATATTAAATGTACCTGTAGTTTTTGCACACCTGGTGGTAGACTAGTAGTGAGCACATGACATGAGCATTACTACTATGAACAAAACAAAGCCAAGAACAGTTTTGACTCTTCAAAGTGACCATATTTATTTTCCCAAATAAACATAATTGAGTCAATCAGTCAATGTATGTAGTCTTTGTCCAGCCACTGCGCCGTCAGACCTAGCATGCTAACGGGGCTAACATCACTGGTCCATATGTCCGTGGTGAAACTTATGTCCCGTATATCGTTATCGATCAGAGTATGAAGGAGTGTGCATTGCATTTGTTAATACAAATAGCAAGCGAACTATCTAACTCTGAAACTTTGAAATAGTCCCATACTACCGACGACATGTTTGTTTACTATCCTGGCTTCACGGCTGCACACCATTTACGTCACAGCCAGGCATGAGTTAGGGAGCGCTGGATTTGTGAAAAACTCCCCTCTTCCTAAACCACTAATACCACAGTACTGGCAAAACGGGAGGAGCCGAGTGAAAAACAAGCGCCCCTCATCCCAATCCACCCACACCGCAGTATTTTTTTCTTTTTTTTGAAAAAAAAAAAAAACCGAATATCCGAATAATGAAATTGAAACCCGAATAGTTGGTCAACGAACGAATATTCGAATATTCGGGTACAGCCCTAGTAACTTCACAGTTTTACGACACATTTTTATTTTTTTTACTTGCAAAATGTTCTTTTAAATTGACAAACATCATATGTGTAATTCGTGGCACAATTAAAACGGGATCAAAAGATAACCTTTTCCTCTCCATTTTCTCCATTGACTTCAATGTATATTTTTCCGCTTCCGGGGTCCCACGAGCTCCCTCGGAAGGGGAGGGACTTCGCCTCTCTATAGAGAGGCGAAGTCCCTCCCCTTCCGGTGGAGCTCCAAAAAAGTCACAGTTTGTCGTAAAACTGTTGAAATATAAGACTATGAAAAATACGCAACTAGAAAGACTACAAATCCCAGAGTCGCGTAAGTGATGTCACCATTGTTTTCCTCCACGAAGAGATATCTAATATCAGCGCGATATATCATCGATATATATGGCGCTGGCTAAGATAAGATAACTTTAACAAGATGCCTGTGTGCTTAGTACCAGGTTGTTATCATACCAGCAATGGGTCTTGCTCGTTCTTTCGCCTCCCGTCTGATGAAAGGAACAGGAGTGGCTGGATCAAGTTAGCTACCTAGCTAGTAGCAAGCACGTTAGTTAGCATTACACCCGTGTCATTTTTATTAGCCTTAACATTAAGTAACCCAACATGTTAAACAGTAAGAGTAGTAGGCTAGTCATATTTCGTGAACCCTTTGAAGAGTGCTGTCACAGCGGTGTGATCATTCTATAATACACAACTTAAGCCTGGGGGAGAAATGCTAACGGTAACGCTAGCATTGGCGATTATTTTTTTTTTCTACATCATGCTATCTGCACAAATGGTTGACATTAAACATTAAAAAGACCAGGCAGTTCAGAGAGAATCAAAGGCAGACAGGCAGCTTTGCATGACATTCTTCTGGACGTGTTTCATTGTGGTGATAGTGAGTGTAGTCAATCCTTTTGTTGACAAGACAGACGGACATCTTGGTGACGTGTGTTGTTCTGCCCTACCGGAGATGTAGTTCACTGAGCAGTTTCACACAAAAAATGTGTAACTTCACAGTTTTACGACACATTTTTATTTTTTTGACTTGCAAAATGTTCTTTTAAATTGACAAACATCATATGTGTAATTCGTGGCACAATTGAAACGGGATCAAAAGATAACCTTTTCCTCTCCATTTTCTCCATTGACTTCAATGTATATTTTTCCGCTTCCGGGGTCCCATGGAGCTCCACCGGAAGGGGAGGGACTTCGCCTCTCTATATGGCAGACCATCTCGCACATGCGCAGTACAGATCGGGCAGGGGGACCATGGATGTATAATAAGAACGGGGGACGGATCGGGTAGTGACCATAGACTGTATAGTAGTAGTGACATTAGCATACATGCTAGCGTTAGCCATACTAGCCTTTATACATGCTTATTGCACAGCTAGCATTAGCTATATTTACCTTGTTTACACTTAGCGGTCCTATGTTTTAATCTGTGTATGTTACGCTTGCATGTATGAGATCATTAAGTGCCTTGTAACTTATTTTTTTATAGTTTCACTCCATTTGAATGTCAGTGGACTGCAAATAAGTCAATAAAGGAGCATGTCTGCTCATTCCCTGGCTCTCAAAAGAGTTTGGCTGGCTGTTTAAGCTATGTTCACACTGAGACAGTACAACACAGAGAGAGAACAGTACACCTAGTGTGTACTGTAAGTAGTAGTACATACAAGCAGGTCACACAGTAGGATCACAAATACTGTTAAAAATCTGTTTTCATTAAAAAGTACAGGCTGCATTATGTGTTCTCAGCCTTGGAGAAACTTGACATGTTTTGGTATGTGTCTGAACCTCTCTAAAGTGGTTCATTAATAAAACAGATATTTCAACGTGTGCCTACTTTGTTCATGTACTGTTGAGGTTAATTTCAGTAGTTGTTTTCTATAATGTATTTACAAAGTGTGAAGAGGAGACAACTTTAGAATAGGGAACCTGTTTCAGATCAATTAGAGTCAAACTACTAGCTTATCGGTTATAAACAAGACTTCACTTTAAAATAGGGAACAGATTCTTAGATAGAAATACCTAATTAGAGTCAAACCACTAGCTTATTGGTTATGAACAAGACTTCACTTTAAAATAGGGAACATGTTCTTAGATATAAATACCTAATTTAAAGTTAGGTTCAGGTTATTTATTTGTACCCGTAGGTAGATTCTGTTTGCAGAGAAAAAGATTATTTAGACTTAATTAGAGGGGTAGGTAAGTTTGAGAAACCGGCTCGAGATACACTTTTTGTTATATTCCATGGAATGCTCTTAATATCCTGATAGCAATGAATATTCTAAGTGCTTTGGAAAAAAATCCATAAAATAATTTCATCTGTGGAAGCCGTAAAAACTACGACCAATTATTTTAGCCGGGCCGGCTAAAATAACTGGTTGGCCGACCTGTCTGTCAGCCTGCACACACTCATGCAGTCATTGCGCGTGCCGTCATTGTGCGTGTTTCCGGTCTCCGGGCAGCTGTTGCTCAATCGCCAGCAGCAGCCGCTGCAGGACACTTTCACCATGGCAGAGTTTGCTTCAACATCGTCTACCGGTCGCAAAAGAAAAACTGTAATGGAGCAAATGATGAAGAAAAAGAAAGTGGAAACTAGGAGAAGTCAAACCAGAGTCAATATCGGAGTTGCTTTTCAACTATGGCGACTACTTATGGAGCAGACCGAGCTGATATATAACGTTACCACAGCATGCGCTCGCCAGCTAGCCAGACGTAACATTTTTAATACATTTTCACAAAACAAATATGCTAGCTTCAAAAATATAAGCACTGACAATAACTTTGTTATACATTTGTTTTACATTCATTATCCTGATCTTGGGTGTTGTTTTACATCTGATTGTTGCTCAAGTCTTCACTGAGGTCATGTGCGCATTCATGTGTGTTGGAGGAGGTGCTCTGTAGGAAGTCTGAAGGAAGGGACGGATTCTTTTCGGTTGTGTACTTTGGAATTTTTGTGCACTCGAGCCGGTTACTCAAACGTACCTACCCCTCCTTTAACAATTATAGTTTCATGTCTTGTTACATAAGAATAGATCATATTTGTTAAGTGTTATTATGGGAGAATTACTCTTCTTGTGGTAGTACTGCCTTATTAGGCCCTCAACTAATGGCTTATTACTTGTAGAATATGGTAGAATAACGCAGCGTCCACACGGCGGCGTGCGTTGAAGCTTGCTGGCGGGCGTGTCTGAAGCTCGACCAACAACCAATCACATGAATCTCCCGCCCCGGACACATAAGCACGCGGTTGATTGGCTAGAGCTTGTACTGGCATATGATTTGATTGGCTGACGCTTCCGTCGAAGCTTCAAAAGTTGAACATTGCTCAACTTTTGAAGCGAGCAAAAGCGAAGCGACGCTCCCACAATGCAGTTCGGCAAAACGTGACGTCACCCCATTCAAAGTGAATGGGCAGAAGCGCCGCCGTGTGGACGGGCCGTAAGGCATTAATAAGGGTTTTATAATGACTACTAAAGAGCCAATATGCTGCTAATATGCATGTTAATTAACAACTAGTTGATGGTTAATTTGTGTACCTTAATATAAAGTGTTACCAAATATATCATCAAACAACAAAATGGCAGGAGCTGCTCCTATCGAACAGTGGTTTCATTTGTCTCTCTTCTTTAATGACGATGGAGAATGGAGTGTTGGTAAACACTGTTTTTTTTACCAAGGTAAATACAAATAAGTTTCTACCTACAGTATTAGACAAGATTAGTTTTTCTCAAGGTATGATGCAACATGTTCTTTACAACATGAGCTCTTCCATTTTGTCATCCCCACATTTTCTTAACATTACAGTTTCATAACTGGGGTGCTAAAATCACATAATAGTCATAAGGCTTATAAAATGAATGTTTTAACCTGACTGCAGCAGAATTGTGTTAAATATTTACGTCCACACAGTGGCAGTCAGCGACCAAAAAAGGGATGGGGAGCATCTGACAGTGCTGCAAAGTCCAATGAGAACAGATTATCATGCTACACGTGTCTTGATCAGGAACCCTCTGGCAGGAGAATAAAGGTTATGCCTGTCCACACTAGAATATGATGAAGTATTATTTGAAAATCTATAACTCCGAGCAGTGTCAACATGGAATTCATGTTTTGTTCTCTACACCTCTTTTCCTTTGTTTGAACATGTAGCCACTACAGATGTCACACTTATTTTCACAAGAAGCTTACAGCCAGTATCTGGTGCTCTATTATTAATTTGCTGGTGAGAAATGATTTAGTGTGTTGTACTAAGTAGTCAACAAGCTGGTCATGTGAGAGTCACTCTGTGCATGCTTATTCTGCTCTACTTTATATTCAGGAAACAAGCTGCAGTGGCTGCTGCACTGTCCATGGAGAACAGAACATGGAAAAGAAGCTCTCACAGTGGAGAAGGTAATGTATGCTTGCTTACCACTTTATGTGTAACTGGGTGCCGAAATGATAACCATGAGGTCCTACATTTCTGCAAAAAGTACAATTGTGTGTATATATTTATCCATTGATTGTCCTAAGAAAACCTTCACACACTTGTACCCCTGTTTCAAGGCTTTTGATTACATGATAAAATGACCCTACAAATTATCAACATGTCTTGGATTTCACTTGTGTGACCTTTTCAAATTTAAATAGATTGCCACCAGTGTTGCTGATGAGGCAGCTTGGATTGGTGCTTCTAGTATCTGTACAGGCATCTCAAAAGTACAAAAATGTTTTCCTCACTTTTAATGCAATGCAAACACATATCTGTAGCTAGTACACTACTGTCATTTACTTTTCTACATGCTGGCAATAAGAGAGAATGGTGCTATATAAGCAGGTTTTTATCATAAACAGGCTTAACCTAGGGGTATTTTTGCTTTTTACATGTTGCTCAATATATATAAACAATTACACCAATATTATTGGTTGTGTAAAATAAAATATAGAAATACAAAAATAAAGATGTAGTTTACTCTCTTCCAGACTGATGGCCATTCCAACATTTTGTTGGTTTTCTTGATACGGGATACTTACTGATGAAAGAAAAACTAAAACGTTTGTTCAACATTGTTCAAGCAGAACAATTTTTTAGCGCATATCTATGGCACAGACAGCGAAATAGACTAAGAAGTGACGCTGATAAGGAAGTGTCCTAATCTTGCATTCTCTCTAATATCCAGCAGGGGGTAATTCCACTGGCTGCATGACTGTATAAAAGTCTATAATGAGCTTTTGTTCTCGAACTATCACAAAACTCAAAGCTTGAAAACACTGTCCAAAAATCATTGACTGACATCATGGTGACTATGTCCAGTTCTCAACTCTGACCACCCATTTTTGAAGGAATTGGTTGTTATAACTCATAGGGTGGCCGGTCCCCTGGTAAAAAGCACTAGGTTTAGAGACATCCTGTTGTGTCAATGAAATACATTCACTAAATTGCACTTAAAGCTCACCTATGAGACTATATTTTAACAATATATTATAGGGCCATATCAATACAAAACATGTCTCTGAAGTGTTTTGCTCAAAATCCAAAACAGATCACCCTTTGTAACCAAGCCTCATACCCCTCTATTTCAGCCCTGTTACTAAACTGCTGAATCTGGGTATGGCACTTTAAATGTAACCGAGCTGCTGCTGGCCACGCCCCTTTGGAGCTGCTGCTGGCCACGCCCCTTTGGAGCGTCCGTCCACATGCAAGCGGTGAGCTCTGTGAAGAGAAGGGTGTTTACCGGAAGAAACTCAGCTAAACACTGCCGTGATTAAACATCAAGCATTATTTCTGAAACAGAATGGAGCTCAAACGCTTTCTCTCTCGCGGGTTTACCACAAGGTGAGTACCTTTTTATAACCTGCTTTTTTACACGAGGGTCATTGACGGATAAGACTTTTGAATAGGCCAATTTTTAAATACGAAAAATAAGGATATATTTGGCCATTGTTCAAACATTTGGAATGTAGTGTACACATGCATTTATGCAAAACCGCCAAATTAAGAGATTTTAGTGTTTTTAAAGTTGAATTAATAGGACATGGCCTTAATAAAAGTCATTTGGGGCGACCGTAATTTATCCCAAAATGAATATATTTCCTTAAGATTACTAATATTTTAACAGGTATCAGTAATTAAATATACATCTTAAGAAAGACAGGCTTGTGTGCCCTTTAATTTTTTGTAAACCATGATTTCACAAGTTTATTCTATAATGGCAGTGTCTCCCTCGTAATGCAGTTACAATACCCATCTTTGCTCTAAAACCCATAAAACTGATTTAAAATGTGTACAGATAGTATCCACTTAAGCATAGTATACCATTGATTAATATTTGATCCAAAACTGATGGATATTCTATTTTTAATTTAGTACCGTTATTGACAATCATTGGTTACCCCGCATGACAGATGGTCGCCCCAAATGATGAGAAAACCGCAGGTAGTTAAAAGTCTATTTAAAATGTACACAATACAGTTCAGACGAAAGAAAACTGAACAAAGTTTTTATTACAATAAAAAAGAACATTCAAATATTAAACATTAACATAACATTTTAATTCAAAACATTAACCATTTAAAAAGTTAAAGTGCAATGCACATTACATGCATCAGGAACGTTGCATGAACTTTGCAGAAACAAACATTTCACAAATTTCTCTCTCTCTCTCTCATTTTTTTTCTCAGCTGTTGTTGATAGTGCCTAAGACTAGGCTAAAAACCAGAGGCCATAGAGCTTTTGCAGCGGCCGGCCCTAGGCTCTGGAATACTTTGCCCCTCCATGTGAGGTCTGCCCAGACCCTGGGGGTTTTTAAATCAACACTTAAAACTCATTTTTTCTCTCTGGCTTTTGTTTAATATTATTCGAATATAGGAATAGCCTCTCTGTCTGTGTCTGTGTATTCTCTTGTTTCAGATTAATCCAGCCAAATCTCTTTTTCTTGTTTTTTCTTATCTATATCTACGCCGGGTTCCGGAGTCGAGGCTGATCGTCTTGCAGTAGTCCTGTGCCCTTGATCCTCTATCCTGAGCTCTGGACTAAGTCGTGGACCTCGGGTTGTGGCTGAGCCTATCGCTGCGGTCCTGCCTGGGTCTTGTCATGCTGCTTCCCTGATGGCTTCCACAGGATTGTGGCTGACATCCTCGTGGATTCATCTTCTTATTACAGACACACGCATTTCCTAACATTCGGTCTATAGGCTGTAAAATGTATTATCTCTTCGATTTACACACCGCATTTCTTGCACGTCTGTCCGTCCTGGGAGAGGGATCCCTCCTCTGTTGCTCTCCCTGAGGTTTCTCCCATTTTTTATCCCCTTTAAAACTGTGGGTTTTACGCGGAAGTTTTTCCTTGTACGATGTGAGGGTCTAAGGACAGAGGGTGTAGTTTTTATCATATTGATACTCCGAACAATCTGTGCTGTTGTATTTGATGTAAAGTGTCCCTACTGTAGGCTATTTTTATTCTGTACAGCACTTTGGCTCGACCAAAAATCGCTTATAAATGTGCTATATAAATAAAACTTGATTTGATTTGATTTGATTTGATTGTTGTCAGTTCAGTCCACTTATGTGCAGACTCTAGCACTAAGAATCACCATTATAAAACAAGTATGCAAAGCATTTACCGGGGTTTGGATAAATGGTTAGAGGTCTTACTAAAGTTAGGTTTCTCCCCGATCAAGAAAGGACCGCTTTCATCACACCGTGTTTTCAGGATTACTTTACACTTCATAGACTCTGATTAGCAGCCGAGAGCAGGAAAGCGTATAATGTCAGATGTTTAAACAAGAATGGAAAAGTCACTTTCAACGTGTTTGTCCTCTTCATTAAAGCTAAAGAGAAAACAAACACATGCAGACAGACCTTGTGTAAAACACGAGCCCTCAAAGCTGAAGGAATCCGGTAGACCAATAATTCCTCCAACATTAATCTCATTAGTTGGCAGTCATTATACCAAGGTGTCCCAAATCATCTTATTGTCACGTATTGATCTGCTTTATATGTTAGGAGCATTGTTTTATATGTATTCGTCTCTTTTTACAACTGGGGTTACGTACTGTAACCCAGTTTCTATGAGTATAGGCGCAGCCCTCTAAGGCTATCGCTATTGGGTAATCCCACTGCACGTGTGCAGCATTGACAGACTTAATCCACGCCCACCTATGACGTGGGCCCCACCTATGGACTCACTTCCGTATAAATAGGAAGTAGGTCCTACAATCTACTCCCACACAAACAGCTTTTCTTCAGCTATTCGCAGAGCCAGTGGGGCCCGAACCTTAGAGGGCTGCGCTTATACTCACTCAAACTGGGTTACAGTACATAACCCCAGTTCTATATCGTATAAGGCTTCACCCTCTAAGGCTATCGCTATTGGGTTAAGGGCGAAGCAGGATGTAGTCTACGCCCCACTGGTCCGTCCGTTACCAGAAGCACAAAGACACACCTACTCAATTAATAACCCATGTCCATTTCGCCATGCGTAATGGAGCATCACATTCCCATGGAATATAGCATTAAAAAATGAATATTCTCCATACGGGAAAGAAGGTAGGCTAAATAGGCTACCTGTCGTTATAAAAAGTAGAGTCCCACTTGTTAAAACGGTCAAAGAGGGGGAAAGGGCAGCTCTCTAAGTGCCGACAGGCAGGAGAGAGGGCACGCAGTTGAGTCCCCGACCTTACTCACTCTGACAGGACACTCAGTGTGTCAGAGAGGAATGGGAGACCTCCCTCAAATACAAGAACAGGAGGAAGACCAAGATGCAGCAGTGCAAATGTCTTCCACTGTCATTCCTCCGTGCAACGCCGTAGAGGAGGAAAATCCTCTGGTGCCGTGCGCTCTGATGTTCTCCAGGGGATCCACCCCAGAGGAGACATACGCCTGTGACACAGCCTCACACAGCCAGTGTGACAGGCGTTGTGCAGACAGAGGCTGCCCTATTGAGCGCTCTCTGTAATGCACAACTGGGAGCTGCGTAACGCAGCCGTGCGTAATATAGCATGACAGCGCGCGCATGGGACAGAGGAGATGAGATGTGGCTTCTTCCTCTGATGTGTGAGGAGGGGGAAAGAAGCCATCCAAAGTTATCACTCTCGATCTAAAAGAGCTTGTGATCACCTTTGGCATAAAAGCCGGGTTAGGGCGCAAAACAGCTGAGCTGCCATCTCCTTGGATCTGGAGACATGAAGGCCACGGAGCCACAGAGAAAGCAGACAAATCACTCACCCTTTTAGCTGATGTCAGAGCCAAGAGCAGAGCTACTTTGGCTGACAAAAACTTCAGGGGAACCTGATCTAAAGGTTCAAAATGGAGCTTTACTCAGTGCGCGTAACACTAAAGCCAAAACCCATTGAGGCGCCAAAGCGTGTGACACAGGTCTGAGTCTCTGTGCTCCCCGTACCGTTTTGTCAGAGGGTGACTAAACACCGTGCTGACACAAAACCTACGTGGCAAGATGAAATGGCAGCAGCATATGTTTTGACCGTGCTATAAGCCAATTCCTGTCCAGCAAACAGCTGGAGGAACGACAGCACGAGGCAGGGGGCCCGTAACCGGGTCCAGGCTTTTCCCTACACACCAAACGGAACATTGTCCATTTGGCTGTGTAGGATGTGTGTTCAGCAGCTGCGCTGATCGTACACCTCCCTGGCGATTTATGTAGGCCGCCGCTGCTTTGTTGACTGTTCGAATCAACACATATTGATTTCACAGCAACAGGGCGAAGTGCTGGATTACTTTCCATGGAGAGTAATTCCAGCACGTTTATATGGAGAGACATGTGAGCCTGCCACTGTCCCTATACTGCCTGCGACATGCACGTTCCTCAGCCTGCGAGAGATGCGTCTGTGAACACTGCGGTGTGTGACTTCACTCTGCTCAGGGGCACCCCCACTGACGTGGAGACTTTTCCAGTAGGTTAAATCCAAACCCAGGGAAGGAGGAATGTACACCATGCGTCTCCTCTTACGCACAGGGTCGATACGCAGGCGAATAAAGCACCTCTGGAAGTCTCTTCACTGTGAAGGAGACCCAGGGGGATCACCACGTGACCAGCTGATATCATGCCTAACAGCTGCATCACGGAGAGGGCTGTCACCGCCCCGCGGGGTGTGACGCGCCGGAGGAGAGCTGTCCGAGCTGCCTAAAACCCAATAGGTTTTAAAGACAGCCGGTTTATGCAGCGAGCCATGCTGCCTATAACCAACAGGTTAGGGGCAGCTGGCTTAACCGGTGAGCCTTGCTGCTTATTATTATCCATCTGTCCATCGAACACACGCGTCGCCCCTCTGAGTAATACTCTGAGATTTGGATGTGCTGTGGTTGTCATGGTGACGAGCCACGTCAGAGCCCTCGCCGCCGTTGCCCGTGAAGCAACCCAAGAGGGGCCCGGTCCGAAAAGGCTGCGAGGGGGCCTCCACACGCTGCATCTCACACCGGCTCTCATCCTGTCTCTGTTTAGGAGAAAGGCTCGTAAACTGGACATTGAGGCGCGTTCACGCTCAAACCTGCTGAGGAATGAGCGGAGGTGTGTGCAGTGCTATAAACATTGATTGATTGATTGAGTGCTATTCACACAGTGCGTAATAACAGCCCTGGGCTCATTACGACCATGTGTAGGCACATCTGAGACAGAGGAAAAACCGTGCTGCCTGCTAACCAACAGTTTAACAGCTGCACTGGAGGAGAGCTGTCACTTTCTCCATTCTCTGCTGTGAGAGTCGCGCTCTAATGCGGGCTGAGTTCAATTCCACTCCCAGTTAAATGTCTGGGAGGGAAGAGGACAGCTCTTCTTCCAGTTGATAATGAAACCCAGGCTTGACAGATGAGATACGAGCTGTATCGTCTGAAAAACCGCTCCAGGTAAAATAACACTCTCATCCCCATTCTGAGTAGCTGCTCCAACCGTCTCCACCCACTTTAAAAAAAGTGCGTGGAGCCAGGAATGAGAAACGCAGGAATTTGCTGCGTTTCGGGATGATGGTTATGTGGAGGTAAGCATCCTTCAGGACTCCCTGGTAAACACACTCCAGCACCTGTTTGATCGTCAGCATGGGAAAAGGCCATTCCCTTGTTGGACACTGACAGATCGAGGATGGGTCTCATTCCCCCCGCCCCGTCTCCTTTGGGACCAGAAAATAGCGGGAGTAAAAAAACCCGATTTTCTTCCCCTTGAGGAACCCTGGAAAAAGGCTTTCTTTAACCAGAGTTCCTGCCGCTCTGCACGTAGCGCAAGACACTGTTCCTGGGATGACAGGACCTCCTATCCCGTAGAACTACGGGGCGGAGAGGCGAACTGCAGAGACTACCCTCTGCACCTCCGCCTACTCATCCATCTGTCCATCAGACACACGCGCCGCCACCCTGAGTACCATACAGTACTCTGATAGCGCTGTGTGTACATACTGGCCCTCCGTGGGCTTATTACGACCGTGGTAGGAGGTGTCTGAGACAGAGGAAAAATCCATGCTGCCTATAAACCCAAAAAGTTTAAGGTAGACGGATTTGAATAGCAAGCCCTGCTGTTTAATTAACCGATAAGTTAAAAAACAACAGCCGGCTTAGGCAGCGAGCCATGCTGCCAAGTAACCAATAGGCTATTGGCAGCCGGCTTAACCGGGGAGCCTTGCTGCATATTAACTTCCCTCTGTCCATCTAACACACGCGCTGTCACTCAACGCGCGAACCTGCTCTGGATGTGTTGTGGTTGTCATGGTGACGAGCCACGCCAGAGCCCTCCAGACGTTGCATTTCACACAGGCTCTCCTTATGTCACGTTTAGGAGAAGGCTCGTAAACCGGACATTAAGGTGCGTTCACGCTCCACACCCCTGAGGGATGAGCGGAAGTGTGTGCAGTGCTGTCCACACTGTAATAATGGCACTCGTGGGCTCATTACGACCGTGTGTAGGAGGTAGGTTTTGGGACAGAGGAAAACATCCGAGCTGCCTAAAAACCCATAGGTTTTAAGGACCGCCGGTTTATGCAGCGAGCCATGCTGCCTATAACCAACAGGTTAATGGCAGCCGGCTTACCCGGTGGGCCTTGCTGCTTATTATTATCCATCTGTCCATCGAACACACGCGTCGCCACTCTGAGTAATACTCTGAGAGCGCACAACATGTTTTGGATGTGCTGTGGTTGTCATGGTGACGAGCCACGTCAGAGGGGGCCTCCACACACTGCATCTCACACCGGCTCTCATCCTGTCTCTGTTTAGGAGAAGGCTCGTAAACTGAAAACCTGCTGAGGAATGAGCGGAGGTGTGTGCAGTGCTATTCACACAGTGCGTAATAACCGCCTTTGGGCTCATTACGACCGTGTGTAGTATAGGCACATCTGGGACAGAGGAAAAACCGTGCTGCCTATAACCGACAGGTTAGGAGCATCAGGTTTAAACATCAAGCCCTGCTGTCTAATAACCGACTGGTTAGTTACAGCTGGCTTGTGCCGCGAGCCCTGCTGCCGCGCTAACCGTTACAGGTTACAGCCGGCTCAAACGGCGAGCCCCGCTGTCTGTTAACCGACAGGTAACAAACAGCTGGCTTATGCACCTCCACACGCTGTATTGCACAGCGGCTCTCATCATGTCGCCGTTTAGGAGAAGACTCGTAAACCGGACATTGAGGCTTGTTCACGCTCAAACCTGCTTGAGGAATGAGCGGAGGTGTGTGAAGGAGGCACATATGTGACATAGGAAACAAACCTGGGCTGTCTAATTAACCGACAGGCTGTGAGGCAGCCGCTTATGCAGCTTTTTTATGTCATCCGGAGGAGAGCTCTCCTGAACCGGGGAACGGGGAGATCTCATTAGGCGGCTGCCTTTCCGATGATCTCCGGGAGTTCCTGGAGAATACCGCCTATCGACGGCAGAGCCGTGATGGCGGATAGAGGGACCCCGGTGACCCGGTGTCAGCCCGGCAGCCGAACCTAGGCTCGGCTGCCGGGCTGACACCAGGACCCCGCCCTGTCTCCCCCGTTCGGAGGAGAGGGAGGATGGGGCCGTGGGAACCACATGGTGATCCGTGAATGGAGGGGAAGTAGTCGCCTGACTGCTGCCCGCCACTCGGATCATAAATAAAGGGCTTGGTCCACAGAGTAAGACTCCTGGACTAGCCAATCATCCTCGGCCGCAGCAGCGAGAGCATCCGCTCTCCGCTGTCTGTGGGCCTGGGGAGTGAGAGCCGCGTTTGCATGCTCCAATCCCCGGCAGGGCTCACCGTGAGGAGGAGAGGGAGGATGGGCCCAGGGGAACCACTAGGAATGTTTGCTTTCTAGTAAACAGCTCTGAAAAGAGCTTGTGCCTGACAGTGCTTCTGCAACGGAGTGCTGAAGAAAAGTGGGAGTAGATTGTAGGTAGTGATGTTACGTATTGCGCCGAGGCTTCGGAGCGTGTGTCGAGTAATCCCCGAAGCTTTTTGTGAAGCATGTATCGAGGCTTGTATCGTTTTGGGCCAGTGACGTCACCGATGACAAACGAAACCTCGCTGCCTGTCGATACCACGTGACTGCTTCAGGAAGCGATTCAGATCGGTTGAACCGTTGAACCACAATGCTCATGGATGTATAATAAGAACCATATTACCCCTCCTGTACCCGGGTCCGCTGGTGACACGATGGAATTAAAAGAGCTCAGACCCTCACTTATATAGAGATCGGAACATGTCATAAGTATAAATGGATACAAGCATAAATAAATGTAGGAATAAAAACATGAATAAGTAAATGAATAAATACAGGATTAAATATACTGCAGTGTTTTCAGGGACATTTAGTGTGTGTGCTGTGGCTCAGCTGGAAAGCAGTTGACTCACGACCGCAGGGTCCCTGGTTCAATGACTGAACAATACGTATTTTTTGTTGTTTATAAAAGCTACAGCTAAATGAGATAATGTAGTTAATAAATGTATTCTTTGATATGGTTTAGCCTTTCTCAGGCTACAACATGGTTAAGTTTATGAATATTATTAAGGAATACAAATCCCTCTTTGCAATGTTTACCAGCCTCCTTAGGCTTTTCAATCACAATCGTTCAACTGGAATAAAAACAATATTGTTAACATGAAAATATGATTTTATGTTCGTTGTTTAGAGTTATTCTAAGGCTTTACTCGTTGGGAACTCGGTATGAGATACAGCACACTATTGAGATGTCCAATCTGCCTGTTTTACACACTTTGACCAACAGGGGGGTTTGTGTTCAGATGAAGCCCATGATGAAGCCTCATGAGATGAACCCTTTTGCGAACCAATTGGCTGGAAAGCTTCAAAGCTTCATAAGGCTTCATCTCGCCATCACTAATTGTAGGGCCTACTTCCTATTTATACGGAAGTGAGTCCGTAGGTGGGGCCCACGTCATAGGTGGGCGTGGATTAAGTCTGTCAGTGCTGCACACATGCAGTGGGATTACCCAATAGCGATAGCCTTAGAGGGCGAAGCCTTATACGATATAGAACTAATATTTGTCGTAATGCTTGTGTTCAGAATCCAGGGTAACTCCACATAAATTCAGTACAAATTAGATAACTAAAAAGAAGAGCTGTTTAAATCATCCTAAAATTAAAATAATAATACCATTGCTGCAGCAATCTCAAATTAAACTGCAGTAAAAACATTTATTCAGTTTTTATTTAATTTTTTTTAATTGTACATCTGGAATATTCAGTTGTTTTCTTTTACCAAGCAACACTCAACGTGTACAGTATATACTGATCACAGTCAAACAATGCATTCTACTGTGTGAGCGCACGCTACCTCGTACAAACAAATAGGTATTGGATGTTGCAACTTTCTTGATTGTAGTGAGAAAATGTTGTAAAAGAAGAAGACTGAAAAAGAATAGACAGGCTTTGGACCTTATATATCTAAAAGGAAATGTATATATCATATGAGAAATAACTTCCTGATGCCAAGCGTATCTCTCTCAGAGTGGCACTAGTCTGACATGTGTTTAGTATTTATTTCACACCCTCCACTCTCCAGTACTTTACGTTCACCATGATGCTGACCAATTCAGCTTTATCTGTGCCCGGTTTAAATATAAACTCTATTGTTAGAGGAAGATCAACCAGCTGCTTGTGAAAAACAGAGCAGAAATTCTCTCTGCAGCCACAGTGGTCACATCTGAAGAAGAAGCCCTTCATGCTTTTCACTTCATCAAATTGTCTGTCTTGGCTGTAGTGTATGAATAATAGCCTTTGATATTCTTGAGACATTATGTTCTTTATCTCACTAAACATATTGTTTCTCTCGTCTTTTTAGCATCCTTTGAAAAAATGTGCGCCTGCAACTTCTGATCAAGTTTTCTTCTTTGCGTCATTTCCACAATGCACGCGGCAGCACTTTGCCAGCAAGGCTTCAGTAAGACTGTAATCACCTTAATTATGATTGGGTGCAGCTTAAAGTTATTAAAAAATATGAGTACACAATGCTGCGCTGAGCACCAGCAGGACAGGTACAAATATCAAAGACATCACAGCCACATCCTCAATCCTTATTCCAGTAATCCCTCGTGGTGGAGAGCTTGCCAGCCCTGCCAAAACACCTGGAAATGCTCCCGCCCCGTTAATCCCAGGTGGTAACAATGAGCTTTAACCCTCACAATCTATTGTCATTCAGACTCATTCATAAATACCTTATTCATCTCTGCCATAGACCACCATTGTTATCAAAAACGTCTTTATTTGGGAATACTGAGTCAATCATTGATTGGATTATATTGGATGTACTCTATTGACAGATTTACAGCAGCATGTCGAATAGGCATTGCATATAAATTAAAAATAAAATAAACAAAGCACGAATGCATAGAAAGATGTATGTATATATGTAAATATATCTATAGAGTACACAAAATAAAAATACAGTACATAAGAATATACAGAATAAATTCAAATACACTAATAGACTAATCTACTACTAAATAAACTATAGACATAGACACAAATACATACATTAGGAGTTATGCAAGGTGATAAGAATTAAAACACAGTTTATGAAGCTGTGAGTTATTTGTATTGTTGTGTATCATCATAATAACTGTAAACAAACTCAAGGTGAGAAAAAGGGTTCTTGTAATTTGGGTGAACCGGTCCCTTAAACTGAGACTGATACTCGAGCAAAGAAACTCATTAAACTACACACAACTGACCCTCCTCTCAAGCCCCCTGCTATTCCACCCGTAACGTGTTTCCATTAGCAACTGATGGAAAATACTTCCAAGAACATCCTGTGAGCTTGGGTTATGCAGGAAGTGTCAAGCTGCGAGCCTACCGCTAAATCCTCTGGGACATTGTTCAATCTTTCTTACTCATTTCCCCAGATACGGCTGATACTGTAGAAAAAGTCCTAGCACCTGCAAAGAAATGGCAACATGATATTTGATGCCATCCCTATGACCCCAACTGCTTCCCCACTCAGATCCGAATGTGAGGAAGTTCCTTTTAAGGCAACAGAATACATATTGCCCAATTATTGACTCAACAATGAAATTCAGATCTAATTTCTAAGCCACTTATATTAACTCCACCTTTACAGCCAGCAGGCTCCATACAAAATGTGACATCACACTGGCAGGCAGGGAATATTGAGAGTCAGACTGAAATTGGTGGCTGGATATTTTCAATTTGGGTCTAATTACCTGGTGAGGGGGAATGGCAAGGCAATTTACTCCTCCCATTGGCTTGAATGGCCTCACCATAGTGTACAGATGAATATTTTATCAAGGAGCGACAGTATTGAATCTGTGAAGCTTGATGACACTGGAGAATAAACTGCATTCAGAGCAAAACATATGAAAGCAGTTATATTCAGTTTGTGGGTGTTTTCTTTTAAATGTTGCTATAATTTGAGAGCGTTTTGAATAGAGCCATTTGCATTTTCCTTAAGTTTGCTCTTCACACTAGAGGTTGGTTTTACTCGAGATGCTGGAATTCTAATTGTTTTAAAAGCTCAGTCCTGGTTTGCTGCTGCAGTGTTCAGTATGTAAAATCAGCAGTATAGTACTCCATCTCTGACGCATTCTTTTACATTTCTGGCAAATTGGAGATTCTCCATCAATATTGACCTCAAAGGACACAATTTCAATGATTCGCATGCATCTGTAATAATAAGGGGACATTATGCAAAAGAAGATTTCTTATAATATTACAATTATAATAATAAAATGCATGATACAATATCTAATTTCAATATATCATTATTTCAACATTATTTGAGGTCAAAGTTTCCTTTTACTTTCCAATCCAATCCAATCCATTTTATTTCTATAGCACATTTAAAAACAACAGAGTTGAACAAAGTGCTGTACATCAACAACTTTATAAAAACATAGCATAAATACATGAAAAACAGACAGGACATGAAACAAATGTAAAACACGAGACAATGAAACCAGATAAAAAGCCACCGACTGAAAAACTCTCCTCCATGACGTAAAAACAATACAAAACACTAGTAAGATAAAAACCCAAATTTAAAAGCACAAGTGTCACCTGGCCTGTAAAAGCCAGGGAAAAGAAGTGGGTTTTTAAACGAGATTTAAAAACAGACAGAGTTGGAGCAAGTCTAACCTGGAGGGGCAATTCGTTCCATAATTTTGGCGCTGCAACAGCAAAGGCTCTGTCTCCTCGCTGCTTTAACCTCGATTTAGGGACGACCAGAAGTAATCTGTCAGCAGACCTCAGTGACCGTGTGGGTGTGTATGGTTTTAAAAGATCTGCCAGGTACGGTGAGGCTAAACCGTTTAGGGCTTTGTATGCGAACAGTAAAATGTTAAATTGTACTCTAAAACAGACTGGTAGCCAATGTAACGGGGCGAGTACAGGCGTAATATGTTCACGCCTGCCTGTCCTTGTAAGGAGGCGCGCAGCAGCATTCTGGACCAGCTGTAGGCGTGACAGGGAAGCCTTGCTTACTCCAATGTACAGGGCCCAAGAGTTCAACACTTTTAATCCCTATCTGATCAGATCAGATTTAGATTTTGGAGAGTTCAAAACCAAAAAACAGGATTAGGATCAATTTGATATCCGATCAGATCATGAAATCCAATCCAAGCTTTAATCTGGATCAAATCTTCAAAACGGGGAGTTCAAACCGACAACACAGGATTGGGATCAGTTTGATCCCAAAAAACTGGATTATCCTGATCCCACCAGAGGGGTGGATTTCCAGTGGATTACCAGAGCAAAATGTACTGTACAATTTATTTTAAAATATGTTTCAATATAAATAAGATGGCAAAGTTTGTTAACTGAAATAATACACCATGTTTAGCCTTCATGGCAAATCAATTTTATTTTTCATTTTTTGCTCACGTTTGTGGTGGCCTATTTTGTTTTCAACCAAATGTTGATGACATAAATGTTTATGCTCATCAGTGTTGGGTGTAACGCGTTACAAAAGTAACGGAGTTACAGTAATATATTACTTTTTGCTGTAACGAAGTAATGTAACGCATTACTAATGAAATGTGAGTAATATATTACCCGTTACAAAGCTCAGTAACGAAGTTACAACACATTTTAACCCGAAATTAAATGGCGTTTTGTTTTTTAAGAATATACTAACATAGCGAGACATTCCGACACCAGACATTGTGCGGGTAGATTAGTAAACCTGTGTTTACCCTACAGGCTTCGCGTCGGGATCTTCGGGGCAGTTGAATGTTATGCACCCTCCTCTATTCAAAAAAGAGAACGGAGCGGAAAATACAACAAATTGAGTCAGGTGCGCGTGACCTGCTCCGCTGCGCGTGCATCATTTCAAAAGTTCTTCCACAGCAGTGACACACACACATCTGTGGATAATCATTTATACGAAAATGGTTAAAGCAACGATCACTAAACGCCAGCAACACTGCATCTACTGCAGACAGTAGCAACAGGTCAGATGGGGACATCACGTTACCCTCCGTTGTGGACACTAGCTTACTCCCGTCTGACTCGCCGCCCTCGCCCCCGGAGCAGCAGTCTTCGTCGCCCGAAACTACGCCGCCCCTCTGCGGCCCGCAGGTGCCAGGACACCACGGCAAAACAGAGCCTGCCCAGGTATATCTAAACAAGTACCCGCCAATACAGTGGGGTTAGGCGGTCATTTTGCAGCTCGTGGTATAAAAATAGACAATGGCTAGAATATTCGTGTGAAAATAGTGCCATTTTCTGCCATGCCTGTAGAAATGTTGGGTCAAAAAGAATGCATACAATAGCACAGATGCCTTCACCACGAATGGCTACAAAACTATCTCATATCCAAACGTATCAACAAGCTAATGTTGCAGCTGAAATGTTCTCCAGGTCACAAAGTCAACCTCACATGATGATGTGATACCAGTTTTCAAGCACAGTAAATATTCTCTTCCCAGAGTATATGATGGGACCAAAGTGATGATTTAGTACATGGTTTTAATAATACTTTTGCTTTTCAATGTTTGCCATTTCAAACCATGAGCTGGTTCAAATAATATTTGCCTTTATTTACAATATGTTCTCATTTGTTGTATCACTACAGTTTTGAAGCTTTTGTGCTTTTCCTTGCCATAGTCCACTTTGGACTATATGAAATATTTCAGGATTGCACTTTTAATTTACTTGAAGTGTTCTCACTTGCTTGGTTTCAAAACATAACAAATGCCATAATCTGTTCATTGGGGACCATCAATGCTATTTTTCATTGCTGTTGCCGGCCACTATTGGTCATGTAAACCTAGGCTACTACTGCTGCACCCCCTGTAATCTCAGATGCACCAGTCATTTTGTTCTGGAACCGGGCCTGTACATGGCCATATACTGAACACACTACAGAGCCTATTCCGTGTACTGTTAGTGTTTACTTCCTCTCTGCCTTCTTCTGGTGATTTATCTGACGTCCAGCGCCCCGTCTTTTAACCTCTTTTTCTTTCTCTTTCTTAATCCTCCTTAGCAACCTTCATTATAGTCCTTGACAGTGGTCTGTACTACTGTATTAACAACGTGTCACATGTTAAGAATTTACAATCAGAATTGAGTATTCAACTAAGCCGTGTAATAAAAGTTGTTAGTAGCCTTAATAGCCTACACAGTTGTTATGCTATACCACATTGCCCTTCACTGGATGTATAATGAGCTGCACTACTACTATATTTTAGCATTTAAAATACCTAGCCATTCTTTTGCGGTTATTTTGGTGAAAGTAACTAAAAAGTAATGTAACTCATTACATTTCAGAGACAGTAATATTGTAATGTAACTTATTACTTTCAAAAGAGAGTAATAAGTAATATGTAATATATTACATTTTGGAAGTAACTTGCCCAACACTGATGCTCATAAAAGTATCACAACAAAGATTGTCAATCACAAATGTAATTTAGATTAAAGAAAAAATATCTTCAACAAAAAAAAATTCCATCATCTGTCATCACCATTCGAACGTAATTGCGGACAATAGAAGTCTCTGCAATGTGGTCTCTTGTCTTCCTTGTATTATTGTTCATGTCCACTAGATGGCGCTCGGTAGGATTAAAGCACTGATATTCAGGATCTAGTCATCTTGAAAAGTCGTAATCTGGATCAGGGTGATTCTATCCTGAATTGCTTTGAACTCCAGGGACAACATTTGTCCGACTTGTCTGATCCTGGATCACAAAAAATGGGATTTCAAAATCTGATCGGAAAAGTGTTGAACTCTTGGGCCCAGAGCATTGCAGTAATCCTGTTTAGTGGATATAAAACAATGTATTACTTTCTCAAAGTCATTAAAACCTTGACCTTTGCTAAAAGTCTTAGCTGAAAGAAGCTGGATTTTACCACAGAATTGATCTGTTTGACTAGTTTAAAATCACGATCAATCCGTACACCCAGGTTTGTGACAATGGGTTTCACATATGGGACAAGAGAATCCAGCACAGGCGGGGCATTGGGGTCCAAATATTATCACCTCAGTCTTTTTTTCATTGAATTTTAAAAAGTTCATGGCCATCTAGGCTCTGATGTCCTGCAGACAGTCAGACAGACGTTGCTGAGGGTTTGGGTCATTTATTTTCAGGGGCATGTAGATTTACTTTGGTAAACATATCATATTCCCAATGGTCAAAAAGGTTGTTCAATGTTTATTGGTGTCATAGTTGATCTTATTAATATTGTATAGCTGGAAATTAACCAATTGGCCAGAGGGGGCTTTACAGTCTGATCAGAAATCTCTCTCAATTTGAATAAGGAAAACATGTACAGAAAAATGGAGGGACACATAAAACAGATATTGTATCCATGTGATAGAGAGACATAACAATAGGTTATTCACAATATGAAAAGACAGACAGCAAACAAAGAATATAGAAGGAGGGGAGATGTCATGAGGTTTTAGAGGTAAGACAAAACCCACATTTGTAGTGAAAGCAATCAACCATGAGTTCCCATTGTCTTGCCATAAAGTATTTGGGAATATTGAAAATGACATAAGAAGCTACTCAAGAAATACATGTCATGTCATGTCATCTAGCCTGTCATAAGCAGGCCTCAGTTTATTTGCGAGCGCCTGCATGATGCCGGGCATATGATATATTTCTAGGGTGATGAAAGAAAGATGGTTCATGTACTTGTCCTTGCAACAGCCAAGGTTAGTGTTGATCCATTAAGTGTCAGGCTGAAGTGTCCTTGAGAGAGAGGGTTGAACCCAACCTTATCACAGGAAGACAAACCCTGAGCATAAGATACTGTAAAGAGCTAAACTGCTTCACTCCTGCTCAAGAACGATGTGCTGTTCATTTACCTTGGGTCAGGGTGGTTGTTGTCTACCAAACCTTGAATTATTGACACATCAACAAATGAATTCAACTGCCAGTCTATAAGTGACATGGATACTTTAACAGTTAGGAATTAAGTCCAGAAATCATTCCATGTGATGTGAGTGAACCCACCACATCATGTTTGTGTTTACCAAACTGGCTACTCTGGGATAATTTCATGACTAAGGAAGCCAAAAGAGACAAAGCCCAGGTTTCTTTGGATGAAAGGCTTGGTCACAGATTTGTTTGGCAACATTTTGCTTTTCATTCATCAGTTGTGCTGCCAGTCACCATAGCAAATGGCATACTTGTATCTAGTCAAAAGTGAATCTGCCTATTTTACATGGATATTGGGTTTTATTGAGATTCTCTTCTGCCACAGTTCTTTGGTTAAACACAGTTTCTTAATTGTCCTTTTACTGCAGGGTCACATGCTCTATTCAATATCCAATGTAGCTAAAGCATCTACCAGATTGTCTGTGTTCAGTGTCCTTGACTACTACTCTTGAATTTGGCTGTCCTCTTGAAAATGGACCTTGTTGTGCATTGTGTTACTGTAATAACTCCACCAAGGACAAGTGGTTTGACAGGCAGATGGATAGCTTTTATGGTGTAGTTTTATTATATCATAGTACACAATTTCTAGAGCTGGATGAATGAAGGGATATGTTTTCTGGCAAGAATCCTGGCTAGATTAGTACATAGAAGCAGCCAAACATGGAGTAAGATTGGTTTCCATTTTGCTTTAAAAATGAGGTTCTGTTCAACCCATCCAGTTGTTGTTTATTTCTTCATTCATACAGTCAAAGATGTAACGTTTTGAAGAATTGGCTTAGGGTTAGGGTTAAGGTCAACAACAGGATAGAATGGTATGGCATTACATAATCTCATTTGTAAATGTCAATATGTGTGGAATCCACTTTTAATCTATGTATGGAAAACTTGTTGAAAAGGTCAAAAACATGTATTGATTATTTTCATCTCATTCTCAATCTCATATTTTATGTTCTGTATGACGTTAGAATTCTAAATCTCCTTCCATTCGTGGCTTTTGATTACATCTTTCTTTGTTCTTGAAAGACATTTTGATGACTAAATCACTATGAATAATAATATGAAGGCTCATTTGGGACCTAATATTAAACAGACTTCCACTTCCAAGTTGTGATGAAGCAGCCGCATGCCTGCCAACCGTTTGATTCAGGCGGAGCTCTGATATCCTTTTAAAGTGTGTTCTAACGAAAGTATTGAAGCCTTTTGGTCTGTGTGATTCCAGGAGGATATGAGCAGTTATGCTAATTGTTGGTGAGTGTGCAAATACACACAAAAATATAGATTTTTGAATAATAATTGTTGGAGATATGACTCATTACTCCCGAGTACTATTTTTCTGCATAATCCGGTGTGCTTTTGTCAGCAAAAGCCAAAGCAGAAGCCAAGAGCTTCTGAGAATTCTCAACAGGCGCTTATGGGAAAACCTGTTTGGATAGTTAGTTTGATGATTAAGATGCCTCCAAACTGACAAACAATTGCAGAAGAATGATGCCAAAAAACAACATAATAACTAGGGATGTCCCGATCTCATTTTTTAGCTTCCGATCCGATTCCGATATTTTCATATAGGTTCCGATCCGATCCCGATATTTCCCGATACCGGTTTTCCGATACCGATATCCGATATCACTTTTTGTGTTGGCAAACAGCATTTAATTTCGTATACATTAAGAAATAGACAGGCACCCAAGCTGTGCTCAATAGCTTTTATTCTCTCACTATCACAAATAAGAGCATTTTTTTTGCAATAATAATAAAAAAAATCTGATCTTTCAGTTCCCTTTATTCTGTTAAATAGGACTTTGGTTGTTCAAGTTGCCAGTAGTTAGAAACTATAGTATGAATATTCTGCAGGTAAACTTTACTATCCAACATAAAGTACCCTTTACAACTCAAAAGTATTAACATTCAAAATATAATATTTTGAATGTTAATACTTTTACTTGAGTAACATTTTGAATGCAGGACATTTACTTGTGATCTGGTAGTACAGTACAGTACAAAAACCTCACATTTTCCAAAATATAAGTAGAACATTTTTAGTAAATGTACTTATTCCACCACTGGTGTCTTCTGCAGAACAGGCAGAAGTGACAGCTAGCCTGTTAGCTTTAGCTTAGCTTCCATGCATTGACTGCTGTAGCCGTTAGCGATAAATCCAGCGATCTGATAGTGAGGTCAACAGTTAACGGTAACCAAAGACACACAACCCTGCATTAAACAATCGATGACAGGGCTGAGGAGGCTGTGAATATAATCTTGCGTAAATCCTTTCGTTTCAAGCTGTCCCGCAGTGTTTGTTGATGGAGTCCATCAGTCGCAGACGCTGTCGCTTTACAGTAGGCGGCGTGTTCGTCGGGGTGGTGCTTTTTAAGATGTTTCATTAGGTTTGTGGTGTTGTAGGAGACCCTGTTAGCACCACCTCGTGAGACTTCCACACCACAGACTTTGCATGTCGCAGTCGGCGACTCACTTCTAGTTATTTTAAAATGATGCCAAACTGCAGACATTTTAACTAGCTAACGATATGTGTCCGTTCCACTTTTCCAACTTGATAATGGCGGCTGATGCAATAGAACAACAACGTAACAACGTAACAATGGAATCATGGGAAAAATTAAATATGGATCGGCCATGACATTTAATTGGATCTGCCGATCCCGATCCACCTTAAAACCCAGTATCGGGTGCCGATCCGATCCGGGGATCGGGATCGGGACATCTCTAATAATAACTATTACCCAGCATGGTAATTCTTTATTTCTTCATGAGAACCCAGAACATCAGGAGATAATCAAGATACAAAGATTAAAGTTTGTCAGAAAAGGGCACAACTTTATCGCATAGAGACACATTTCTTTTTTACATTTTCATTAAATATGTATTCAGGCTGTATAGTTTCAATACAATTATGGTTGGTTTGTATTGTCTTATTGAGTCTTAAGGCCCTGACACACCTACCCGATTTTGGGAGTCAGAGGCCGTCAGAGGCAGTCGGGCATTCGCGGCGCCCTACTCAGGTTGGTGTGTCCTGCACCGTCGTCTCTTTACGGCACATTTTCACACCTCCCTGTTTACATGTTTTCGATCGACGAGAGAGAGTGAAAATGGAACCCAGACACTATTTGTTGTTTGTTTATATCACGCAGCCTGTTCTTCTTCTCTCGGTGTATAGTCTGTCTTCCGGTTGTTGCCTCTTTTGAATGACGAATACACACTACCGCTGCCTGCTGGTAAGGACAGTTATTGCCACTCGTCAACTGCGGTGTGTTCGTAGGCGGGCGGCGTAGCCGACGCAGGCGACGTAGCGGACGTAAAAGTCGGGACGCCTTCGGTACGCGTTCTTTGGTCTCAGGTTGGTGTGTAGCGGCCTTTAAATCAAGCCACTTGTATTCTTGCCACGAAAATGTAAAAGCCCAAAATATAATGTATTGATAGTCACTGGCTATTAACCTCTTTAAAGCCTCCAGTTAATGCACCCTTTCCATCTCATGCATATTCTTAATGGGCTGCTTAGTATTTTCTACCCACGGGCCACTGGTAGACTCCTGGGGAGAGAGCAGCTTCAATTCAATTAAAACTGGAACTTTGGTGACTCCTGATCCAATCAAGCTCTTGGCTGGGGTCCATGACCATGACGTGAATGATAATGCCACCGAAGACAATTGCAGAGACAGACAAACAAATGACACACTGCAATCTGGCAGGCAGTGATGGCAATTTATAGCACTGAGATGACATTAAAAAACAGTGACACAATAAATATGTCTATAAGCCATTGTGGCATGATTGCCAGGTGTCTAGAGACTGCAATTATGATTTTTCAGTTAATAGAAAGAAAGGGTGAGGCAAAAACAAGCCTCCCCCAATGCTGCACTGCTCCGTCAGGCTGATGGAGGAGAGATTGGAGAGAATTGGGAGATGGAGATAATTACAATTGAATGTAAATTTGATTAAATGTTTGTACTTATTGTATAAATAATGGTTTTGGAATTGATCTCCTTCATTTCATAAAGGATGGTTCAGTGTGTCCTATGCCTAAAGGCGATACAATGGAAGCTTCTTTCCTATCATCTACAGAATTTGAAAACTCTTGGCTGGCAATTAATACTACTGGGTAATTTCACTCCCTTAGGAACCATCGTACTATAAGCAAACAAGTCTATTTGACAGTAACCCAAGTTTTGAGGCACTTTGGGAAATGGCATCACTCTTCAGACCCAGAAGTTGTCACATAGTCCACAAATGGCACATTTCATCATGTTTTAGTTGTTTGTCACACAGACTGATTAACTGTTCTTTACAATTAATATATATTACATTGTCTAAAGCCAGACAATTATTTTGCCAGTATTTGTTTTGCCTTCAAATAATCTCAATCCATTTTATGCTCGTGTAAGCTATGAGTGCACTGCCAATAGGCCTTATGTATTGTTTTTGAGATTTTAGGTTACTAATGCTATTATGAACTGAGGGTTAGCATTAGGATTATGAGGATTGTTGTTGTTTATGAGGTGAGGTGAGGTGAAGTGTACTAGTGTGTAAACATTACATGTCTGCCTTTAAATACAGTTGCCCATGATAAGTGTACATTTGATTTGGCCTTACCCTTTCGACTTACTTTCAATCACAATCATTTTACCTCCAGGGGTCACAAGTTGTCAACCAAACGCTAGCAGCCTTATTGAAAAAATTGATTTTTAACAGCATCTTCCTTGATCTCAGAAAGGCATTTGACACTGTTGACCACCAAGTGCTCCTTACAAAGCTGACTCATTTAAATTTTCGGCTGTTTCAATACATTGGTTTAAGTCTTACTTATCGAACAGAAAACAGTGTGTTTTGGTCAACGGTGCCAAATCGCCCTACCTTGTCAACCCTGTTGGGGTTCCATTCTTGGACCGTTACTTTTTTCACTATACATAAATGACTTGCCTAATGTATGTCCTGAGTTGAATGTGCAAATGTATACCGATGATGCGGTCATCTTTATGCACGGGGAAAAAACTGAAATAATCTCATCTTGTCTCTCAAATGCTTTGGACAAGGTTCAACACTGGCTGAACAACATTTGCTTCCAGTTAAACTTAAAAAAAACGTATGCATGATGTTCAGTAAACGACCAGTCAAAATCGAAGGATCCAATGTGTTTTTAAACGGAGCAGAAATAGAACTAGTCTCCCACTTCAAGTATCTTGGAGTCATACTGGACTCGAACTTGAATTTTAAGAAACATATCAAGAAAGTATCCAATACCATTAAATTCAACTTGCAAAATGTTAAACAAATCAGACCTTTCTTAACTGTCAATGCTGCAAAGTCATACCTCCACAGTATGATTCTATCCCACATTGAATACTGTTTTACAAACTGGTCGTTTGCTTGTGCCACAAACCTGAAACCAATAGAACAGCTGTACAAGAGAGCTATCAAGGTTTTTGACAGAAAGCCATATTCATACCACCACTGTACCATCCTTGAAAAACACGATTTCTTGAGTTTTGACAATTTTAAGTCTTTTAAAAGTATGTGCTTTTTTTTATAAATGTTTACATGGACTGCCCCCCCCCCCTCCCTCAGGGGAATACATCCACAAAAAAGACACTGGACGCTGCACTAGGTCAGAAACCAGAGGAGACTGTGAGGTCCACCGTAGACGGACCACTTTTGGACAAAATGTCCTCTCCATTAAAGGCAGCTCACTCTGGAATAGCCTCCCAACTGAGATACGGGATTGTCCCACTCTCAATAGTTTTAAAGGTCAGCTCAAAGAATGGTTGAGAAACAAACAGACGTGCAATGACCGCTAAATGCACTTTAATACAGGGGTATCTCCTCTTGCACTTTATGTAGCTCTTGTATCTTCTCTTGCACTTGATATGTCGTTGCTGCTATATTCTACTGCCATGACATACATACTTGTGTATGCTCTTATATGTTGTATGTCAGACAGGGACTACGGATGGGAATGAGCTCAAAGCTAAAATCCAGCATATTTACACTTGAAGCATTATACGTCTTAAGTGTTCATTAATGTGCATTGTCCCTGTTCAAATAAACGATTAAATGAAATGAAAAAATCTTGATTAACTTTTGCTGCAGTCTATGCACCAGCACAAAGAGAACATATTCCCAGGTGCTGGCTGTAACAAGGAGTGATTTGGTCTCATGGTTTGGAGTTTTCTATTACAAAATCAGAGGATTTTCCTGTCACAATATTAGGGTTGCATATAGAGTACATTTGTGCTGTAATGATTTTACTTTTTGAATGTGTGAAGAAAGCACACAGAGTATTGTATCTGTCACTCTCTAATCCTTCAGCAGCTACCTTGTTTGACCGCCTCCTGCGGCACCACAGCCTGACACCTCTGCAGCACAGAGCTGAGCCTCTGTTTCCGCAGTTGTGGGATATTACAGTCTATGGATATTATCCATCCCTGCAGAGATAACTGACTGGTTGATGGCTAGAGCCAGACAGAGTGTCACATCTCCCAAATGTTGGATCCAGGCTCCCTATATTTCAGGTTTTAACAACTGCTCAAGAAGATGACTAATCATGGCCTTTTGCCTGCTGTGACCTTAAGCTTTTAATTAAAAGCTTTGTAAAGGGTAAATGATTGGGCATTTCTCCAACTACCTCTCATTAGGTATAGCTACAAGAGCACCTTTTAGCCTTTTGTGCGAATGGGACGTTACAGTGCCTCATGAACAAGCACTGTTGCTAAGGTTTTCAGAAACTTTTGATCAGAGACTTTTAAAAGGCCAGTTTGTTTTGTGATCGCAACACTAATGCAGGCCTTTTGACTTTTTAAGCTATTTTCACTGTCGTAAACACATTTACATTGTCATCATAACATCAAGAGAGCTTAGCTTATTGTGCCACCTTTTTGGTCTAAGGTTTTTCTTAACTAAGGACCAGCTGCCGAACCACGCCCCTTAGCTGTGATATAATGAGCATATACCACGGCCTGTCGTGAGCTATTGCTTAAATAACACACAATTATCCTTGTTTTTATTTATTTGTTTGATTCCATAATCTCTGGCTTTTTTTGCGGTCCGTCAGGAACTGAATTTCAAAATAAAAATAACCGGAAACAGACGTAGGCCTATATGGGACATTTCGAGCATCATTGGGATACACAGCCACTGAACTGATTACCCAAGATCCTCAGCTATGGTTTAAGCTCGGTGATTGCATGTTTTAACCGCAATGCACGTTGGGATATGGTGTTAATGCGATATGAAATCCGAAAAACATTTCGGAGTTTAGGATGGCCGAAGACACTACACTACCCATAATCCCCAGCTATCGTTTGGGACTACAGTCCACGTGATTAATCTTCAAGCTCTGGGAGTGGATGTTGGAGTGGCAATGCGCCAAGGTTATGCCGAGCGTCAAACAGCTCTTTGAAATGGAACGAAACCACGGCAGACTATCCACAACTGGACTCGAATGCCCCCCCCTCAGAACTACACATGCTGGCTATTGTGTTTCGCAACATGTTCTATGGCACGTCTCTACTGGGAATTGCAGTTTGAAAACGTTTTCGCTTTCGTTTTTCCCAAAATTAGAAGTTGACAGTATTAAACTGTGTACACCCCTGGAGGTTTAGGGGATACGAAACACATTGGTGTTATCACATTTAAAACATATAATTAATACATGGGTGAAAATCGCTTGTGACAGCTCATTGTTACTTTGTAATTCTACTCCACTACAATTCAGAGGTTAACCTGGTATTTTTACTCCACTACATTTATTTTAGTTACTTGGCAGATTCTGATTAATGCTGTGAAATATAAACAACCCTTAAATCAGGCTTTAGTTACACTTGAGTAAAATTCAGGGAAGGTGATTGTCAAATGCCAACAATCAGGCGAGATATTTGATAGTTGGTGCTTGAGAAGACTAAACATTTATCTGCAGATCCCTATAAAGTATATTCATTACTCGTTATTCTCTATTAATAGTTCATTAAAGACTGTATAGAATGGCTATTTTGCACATCCCTTTCAAGATTTCAAGATTTTCTAAGGTTTATTGACATATCATACACAACTAATTCAATAACGTGCTTTAACCACTAGGCGGTGCACACAAGGTATACACACAGCCATAATAACTTTGTATTATTAGTGTAGGACACTTGTGTATGTATAACATCTGAAGGTGTGTAGTTTTATTCATGTTTTCCCATAATTTTACAGGATATTGCTATATTATTTATGCTATATGTTTTACTTCTAATATCTGATTTGTAAAAAATCACAGACAGAAAGGTATATCCGTCATTTAATGGTAAGCTATTGAAATTCTGAATCCATAGGTGTGTCTCCCATCACCCAAAACCCCTGACAATCCTTCCAACTCAGTATTTACATTCTTATATTCAAAGAAAATCAGTAATATCTTTAAAAACTACAAGTCCTTTTATATCAGCTGTGCACCGTTATGGTGTAAATATAACTACCAATTGGATCAAATATAAAAGTCAGCTGAATTAGTATTGATACTGCAAGGAGACGTATTGTGTGAAGAGAAATTGAAGATGTTGTTTAATTGCTGATATATTTATGATCCACGTCACGTATTCAGTTTCCGTGGCAGTTCTTCCAGTTTGTCTAGAAGTTTTCTAATCAGGGCTCTATAAATAGAGAACTACCACAGATGTGTAATATTTAATGCAGCCAAACCGTGTATTACAATGCCGTTAAGTGATGACTTTCAAAGAGAAAAGCAAGCACACTCGGAATAAAGTATTATTCACTTTGAAAAAAAAATTCTTTTCTGATTTAATATCGCATAAACACCATATCCCAACGTGCATTGCAGCTAAACAATCCAATCAGCAGCTCTCATCAAGCACAGCAATGATGCCATCAAATAGGTCCCAAGATTCTGGCTCACATAGGCAAAGGGGTCAACTTGAATGACATCTTTTCCTGGCAGGAAAAAAACATTGTTTGGTTTCCTGGAAGTCTGTTGATTACTCTTCGTCTCCAGAGCTGTGTACATGTTGGAAGGCACAGAGTGGGAGGGAGTCGCAGCCTGAACTGGACAGGAATGTTGTTCCAGTGATTGATGATTTCAAAGTGGATAGTGTCGGGGATGAGCTGCGTTTGGCTGTGTGGAGAGAATTTGTTTGTTAACATGCAGTTTTAGTAAGCAGACTTGTCATTTCTTGTTGCGTGTAGGAAAGCCATTTTTTGTAGTCACTCAACCAAGTCAATTGAGGCTTTTATTTGGTCTGGTATTTCAGGTATATGGTTGAATTTGGAATTATTTTACAACATTTTATGATAATATTTTGGTTATAATCACCTCACATAAAGGTTTGCGTTTTCCGCTTGGTTTGTCTGTATTTCTTTTCTATTTGTCAGCAGGATTACAGAAAGACAACTTTCCTTATTTTCATTAAAATGGGTGAAAGGGGGTACCAAAGGCCAATAAATAACTTCCTAAATTCTGGTGGATTCGGTTGGGTGAATACTATAATGCTGTTTAACTGGAACATTGTAGATAAAAAAAATCCCAAAAATGTGTTCTGGGCTGGTAAAATGTACGCCTCCATAGGAACAAAACAATTTGATCCAACTCGGGATGTAAAATGGGAACATCCAAGGATCGCCATTCTAGTTAAGGATAACATTAACCTGTTGAACCCCATCGACCTGCCCCCGGGCGGAAAAACGCATCATCTGCAGGGAACAGCGTCTGAGGGCTTCTTAATATTTAATAAACTATGAATGTTTCATATCCTTGTAACGGGAAGAAACTCAGCTAACTGATAATTATTATTTTTTGCAAAAAACACCACAAAGCTAACGCTGAGCCTCTGAACGAGCGAAAAAATGCTAACGCCGGTTGCACAGAAAACACGGTATAACACCCTTATTACTTATCGTAACTGCAAATCCAACCCCTCGATTAGCATTGTGAGAGTACACAGAATCGATAGGTATCTAGATCATCACTCCATGATAAGAACTCGCGACTTACAAAACAGACATCACAACACGTGGTGCTAGGTAGCGAACACGGCAATATGTCTTACCTTCGTCGTTGTCTGATCAAAAGTTGTCTTCAATGGCATTAAAACGATAAAAACACTGCTGAAGGTTAATCCATAGGTTAATCCAATCCAAGTCTGTGTCACTTTGAAATGATTTCTGATAATCCATCAACAATAAACCTACTTTAAAGTTTTCAGATTTCAGAGTGTGAGACAGGTTTTGCTTCAGGCAAACTGCATGCGTGTAGCCCCCCACTTCACAATGGTAACGTTGGTGTGTATGTGGAAATTCCCCTTCGATTCTATTGGCTCTAACGGTTAAAAAGAGATGTCAATCATCAAAATCGACCAATGGGTTCCAGAGAAACGGCAAAAACGCCCATTTCCACCCAAATGACCCCAGAGGTGGAGTTGTTTTTGCTAAACCTCTCTAAAAAGGTCAAATGTCACTTGTTTTGCATCAATCTTGATACAGGGTACTTATTCAACACACTCTCACTCCATAATCGTCCAGGAGCGACGCTTGGTCAGGGTCCCGTGGTGTGCAGTTGTGACGCTCCCAGAGGTGTGGACTCGAGTCACATGACTTGGACTCGAGTCAGAATCGAGTCATCAATTTGATGACTTGAGACTCGACTTGACACAATCACAAAACACTTGCGACTCGACTTGGACTTGAACACCAATGACTCGGGACTTGACTTGGACTTGAGCCTTCTGACTTGAGGTGACTTGATCATTTAATTCAGAGGTCTCCAACACGCCGATCGCGAGATGCCGCTAGAAGAGCAGACTCCCGTCGGGGAGAGCAGAATCTCCAGCTGCTTCTACTCTTGCTGAGAATCATTGCAGGCAGGGGCGGGACTTTATTTAGCTGGGCCACGATGCAGCCAATCATATGCGAGGACACACTAGGATCATACCATTATGTGAAAGAAGGGTGGGGGGCACAGCAGGTGTAGTGGTACAGGCCAGCTGCACAGAGAGACGGGGAGACAGATTTAAATGCAAGCGCGTCGGAAAAAGTCAAGAAATTAGCGAAAACCGAAAAAAGAAGCAGCATCTGGCTGCATTTCAATGATATTGGAGAAAGCAAAGCTGAGTGCAGGATTTGTAAAATGAAAATAACATTCAGAGCAGTATTTACCAGGATTTATTGTCAGAGGTGGGAGAAGTTCAGATCTTGTACTTGAGTAAAAGTACCAGAGTGTAGGAATACTCGGTTACAATAAAAAGTCCTGCATTCAAAATGTTACAAGTAAAAGTACAAAAGTATTCGCATCAAAATATACTTAAAGGTCCCATGTCATGGCCATTTCCACTGATCATAATTCCATTGTTGAGGTATACTAGAATAGATTTATATTGTGCAATTTTCCAAACTCACATTGGTTTCTCATACAGCATCTCTGTAATCTACATGTATTCACTGAATTTCACTCTGCCTTTAACGGCTCGTTGTAGCTCCAATAGCCAATTATCCCTTGCATAAAGATAGATTGTGGGTCCCTTATAACATGTTGAACACAGTGGAAATAAACATTCTGGTCACCTTAACATCAGGGATCTTGTACATTAAACTCCTTCTGAATCAAACCGTCACGGTAGCCTTACCTTACTGATCCCTCTTAAATTAGAAAAAAACACGTTACTTTACCAGCAGAGAGAAAATTGATTATTAAATTATTAATGTGACTAATAAAGAGCAGTTGGATTATTAAGTATTATTCTGTTGATCAATGTCATTACATTTGTTGAAAAGCACATAATGACTTGTTTATGACTCGTTTTGTCAAAGTTTAGGACTTGGACTTGACTTGAACTTTCCCATCCTGACTTGAGACTTGACTTGGACTTGAGCGCAAAGACTTGAGACTTGACTCGGACTTGAGCGCAAAGACTTGAGACTTGACTCGGACTTGCAAAACAATGACTTGGTCCCACCTCTGGACGCTCCTAAATTCCTTCAGCTTCATAAAGGGACGCAAATAGCTTTCAACGGATTGCAATGTATTCCCATCTGCGGCAGGATTTGACGCTCATGGAAGCACGGCATTCATTTGTATCGGCTGCCCTTAAAGGCAATGTGAGCGTCCATATTTTTCCGCGTTCATAGGATGGCAGAAGACACTACACTTCCCAGAATCCCCAGCTATCGTTTAGGACTACACCATGTGCTCTGTTTGACAAACCCCGTGATTAGTTCTCAAGCTCTGTGATTGGTTGACCTCCAACTGCATTCCATATGAAAAAAAACGTTTCGTAAAAAAGATAAAATCATACTTTATTCAGCAGTGCTTGCTTTACTATTTGAAAGTCATCACATGAATGCATTGTAATAAATGGTTCGGCTGCATTAAATATTACACATCTGTCGTAGTTCTTTATTTATCTACAGAAATCGGGCTCAGAATAGACCGGAAACTATTCTTTTACCGTTCAGTTTTAATTTCACAATAAAGTTAGTAGTAATATTTTGTTTTGATATTATTGTTTTTTATTTACTACTAGACCGCTGGGTCATGTTAAGACCATCTTTTCTGTGTTGCTGTGGGTTTTTTCCATCGCTTTTGTGTTACAAATATCAAAACAATAACTAAATAT
Organism: Gobionotothen gibberifrons; assembly: GCA_943591055.1. Lineage (NCBI taxonomy): Eukaryota > Metazoa > Chordata > Actinopteri > Perciformes > Nototheniidae > Gobionotothen > Gobionotothen gibberifrons. Next base: position 2,228,601 of record CALSBZ010046654.1, on the reverse strand, counting down.
ATCCGTCTTAAACTAAACCAGAAACAGCAGTATATTTTATTTTGTTAACACTGTAAACTTGACAGGTTTTCAACCCAAACCACCTACTGGTTAAAGCACGTTATTACACGTTTAGAGTAATGCAATGCAGGTAGATTGTGTTGCTTTTTAATTACTGTTTAAAATGCCTTTTTCTTAATGTATTTCATTTCTGAAATACATTAATGTACATAAATGTATTTCTTCAACAAGAAGACCCCTTAGGTCACAGGCTCCTCCAACAGTGCAACACAATAAAACAGATGCACAGAAGAAATAGTGCAAGTAAATTCAAAAAGAAAAATAGTAAAACGTTAAATAGTGCAATACGATGAGTGATTGGAATAAGATATATTAGACTAATCATTTCTAAGTAGCAGCCAGATTAATGTTATGGATGTTGTTTCAAAGTTCAGGTGTTTAATAGTCTTCTGGTGTCACAGTCTGCTCCATCATTCACCAGTAGTTTTCCGTTCACCTGTCTCACCTGTAGCCACACCCTGTATCTCTCTCACTCTGTTTCACCCATTAGGCCATTTAGTATTTAGGCTCACTTCACTTTCACATCAGTGCCAGATCGTACTTTGCATTATGCCAGTCTTTCCCGTATTACCTCCAGATTGCTCTCCCGGTTTCGACCCTGCCTGTCCCAGACCATCCTGTCTCGTCTGTTTCCTGACCCTGCCTGAACTCGGATTATTCTGCCTTGCCTGCTCCCTGACCGGTTGGTACCTGCGACTCCCATCTTGCCTTCGATCTGCCGTGTTGTATACAACCAGTCTTTTGCTTATAATAAAGCTGGTTATCAACGATCCCTGGTTTTCCGTGTGTTGCACTTTGGTCTTCCGTTCAATTGTGACATCTGGCCTGTGGGATGAAGCTGTCCCTGAGTCTGGTGGTTTTAGTCCATGAAATGCCAGACGGCAGCAGACAGAACAGTTTGTGGCTGGGGTGATGGGGGTCTTTTATAATCCTGAGGGCTTTCTTTAAGGTTAACCTGGTATTTTTACTACATTTATTTTAGTTACTTGACAGATTTGGATTAATGATGTGAAATATAAAACAACTCTTAAATCAGACTTTAGTTACACCTGAGTAAAATTCAGTGAAGGTGATTGTGAAGTGCCAACAATCAGGCGAGATATTTGGTAGTGGGTGCTTGAGAAGACAAAAAATGTATCTGCAGATCCCTATAAAAGCATATTCATTACTCGTTATTCTCTACTAATAGTTAATTAAAGACTGTATATAATGACTATTTTGCACATCCCTTTCAAGATTTCAAGATGTTCTAAGGT
>CALSBZ010046654.1:2214585-2226885 GCA_943591055.1 Gobionotothen gibberifrons | reverse complement strand
TACAGTCTTTAATTAACTATTAGTAGAGAATAACGAGTAATGAATATACTTTATAGGGATTCTATTAATATCTAATGAAAATAATAAAAATGCAATAACGCGCTTTAACCACTAGGTGCCCGTCTATCAGCTGTGCACCGTTATGGTGTAAATACAGTCAATCTATCAATTGGATCAAATATAAAAGTCAGCCGAATTATTGTTGATACTGCAAGGAGGCGTATTGTGTGAAAATAAATGTAAGATGTTGTTTAACTGCTGATATATTTAGGATCCATGTCACGTTTTCAGTTTGGCGGCATTTCCTCATGTTTGTCTCTGCAAAGCCCTCATGTTTCTCATCAGGGCTCTATAAATATACAACTACGGCAGATATTTCATATTTAATGCAGCCGAACCGTGTATTACAAGGCCGTTATGTGAAGACTTTCCAAGAGAAAAGCAAGCACACTCGGAATAATGTATTATTTTATTTTTAAAATATGTTTTCGGATTTCACATTTTACAAACACCAAATCCCAGCGTGCTTTGCGGCTAAATCGATCTGAGGATCCGTCTGTTTCCGGTTTCGTATTTCGTAAGGATGTATTTTGAACACACATTCCTTCACATTTCAATTTTAATTTACATTAAAGTATTTCGTGAGGCCTTCTAACATATTTTTAAATATAACTACAGTTGTAGTTGAAGAGTTTGTAAATGAACATGAACCGAAGCTGTTGCCTGGCAACGCAATCACACAACGGCACGTCCGTTAATTCCACATCCACCTGGATTAACATCGATTTAATACATTAATGTAGCCTTTGTTTCGACCAGCTGGGGGCAACAAGAACATGTTCACAAAACCTATCAATGTCGTTTAATCAACAAGGATAATCTGGTGTTTTTGAGTTGATGAGTAGTGGAGATATCACTGTCAAATCAATTGACAGTAAGGAGAATACTTACTTCCTGGTGTGCAATTCTCTGTTATCCAATGGGAACGGGCGCTCACATTGCCTTTAAGGGCAGCCCAGAGTCAGCCGACACAAATGAATGCCGTGATTCCATGAGCGTCAAATCCCGCCGCAGATGTGAATACATTGCAATCAGTTGAAAGCTATTTGCGTCCCTTTATGAAGCTGAAGGAATTTAGGAGCGTCACAACTGCACGCCACGGGACCCTGACCAAGCGTCGCTCCTGGACGATTATGGAGTGAGACTGTGTTGACTTATTATATGTTGTACTCTGGATCCCTAAAGCTTTTAGTCTACCATCCCATCATTCAAGGGTAGTTTTCACTATAAGTAAAAAAGAATTTTTGGACGGACACTATAATTTACAGTTTTTTTACTATATTCAATCTGAATCTTCTTTAAAATAAAAAACATCTATATTGATTCTCACTTTTTCTACATCCAACTCACAGGTTTATCATTACTTTGATAACAAAGATTATTAATTTTCCCCTTTTAGAAGTGTAGTTATGGTCATTTGTTCTGGAAATGTCATTTTCGAGCCTGAGACCTGAAAAACAGGGATGGGGTTTAACAGGTTAATGGTAGGAACACGGTATCAGGTGCCTGAAGGAGCTTGATCCCATAACCTGATTTGTATCTAATTCCAGTGATTCAAAAATATTGTCACACCTGAACAATGCAAATGTTTTTCCTTGTGTCAATTGTGCTAATTTGATTGAATGTTACCCTGAATTAGTTGAACTGTTTGTACAGTTTATAAGGAACATTTCTTATTATCTCTTTCCGAAACAAGAAACAATTGTGCTAAAACACTATTACATTTTGTGCTCAAAATAACTGGAAGAGTGTTTTTTTTTTCTCTCTCGGTCCAGCTTTTGGCTGATACTGTATAAGAACAGTTTGTGTCTTTGTGGCTGAAAGACAAAGCTTGATGTAACAATATTCTAAGAATATTTCAGATAGTATAGAAAAATACAATGCAATCGTATTTCCCATTGGTTTTAGTTTTCTGCATAATTTGTGTTAATTACTGTGGTTGAACCACACTAATTTAAGATTTGAACTCTTTCCTTACTGAAAGATTTAAAGAATATATAATTAATAAGCTCAGATCCCTAGTTTCATCTATGGAGGCTAAACAGGCACATCATTAATGGATGAGAAATGTCTAAATTTGTCTGCAGCTGCTGTGAGAACCAGTCCTTCTAATCAGTCGCTCTCCGTGGGAAATCATAGTGTGGCCTGATGTGACTGCTAATGTCCCTGTTGAGTACAATGTAATCTGACGCTGCAATATGCATTGATACAAATTACGGTACTGCAGATTCAGAGAGCTCGCTATTCTGTATGTATGGATCACAAACCAGTCATCTTTATGCATCCTGGGCAGTCCAAATTGATGGTGATTGGTAAAGAAAACAGACGGCCCCTTGCTGATTAGCTTATTTGCATAGTGCAAATGTGTTCAGCACCTCATTGTAAAATGATAATGATCTGTTGAGGTCAGAAGCCCAGGAGAGCTGGAAGGAGAAAAAAACAAGGAAAAACTGCATGCAGCTTTAAATGATTTGAAGTGAAGCTCGGAATTACCTTTCAAAGATCGGCCTCCATAAGTATACTTATTTGTATTTTTGTATTTTATTATATATGTTGCATCTTTGGAGGAGCTAGGGTCATACGTTTTTTATTGCCATTTCTACACTGTAGCTTGTGTGCATATGACATTAAAACCTTTGAATCTTTGAATCTTGAAAACTGTCAACAAAACATTTGTTGCTACTTGTGGGGGAAACTTCTGAAGCAATGGGAGTCAGGCCTCAAAGAGAGACACGATGGAGAGCTGGAGCTTTGATGGCAAACACTGAGGGTTTATTTGGAGCTTTGGCCGGAGAATTCACAAGACACATCACAGGGCCACGGTTAGACCACAGGGTAGAGATGCCACATCAATTCTGAAGAAACCTTCCTCTCGTATGATGTTTTAACTAGTTTCGCTAAGGGTAATCAACATTCTTCATTAGTTAGATTAAACAGCTGAGGACACTGAAACACATTTGTTGTCGCTTATGGCTCGGGGTCATCTATACCCCGAGAAGGATGTGTTCTAGGTGTCCCACAACAATAACTATCTCTGAAAGAGAGTTGCCCGGTCATAAACTGGTAACAACAACAACTTGCTAGGGCAGCCCCTCCTTAAGGGAGATAGTGGCTGCTCAAGGTTGGAGCATCTGCGTCAGAGGGCAAAAGGTAAACATGTATGGACAATTATTCCCTGACAGTACTGATTGGCGAATAATCAAGCTATTAGTAATATAACGTTCAGTGTTTTCCTGCATGATTGTCCTCAAGGTTCAAGGTTCAAGGTTCAAGGTTCAAGGTTCTTTATTTGTCATACGAACATAGCTACAGAGTAGTTATGTCGATGAAAAAGTGAAATAAGAGTCTGCAAGCTATTGGAATGATATATTAGATAAATAGATACATCATTTCTAAGTACTGTAGCAGATGAATGTTATGGATGTTGTTTCAACAGTTCAGGTGTTTAACAGTCTTATTGCCTGTGGGATGAAACTGTCTCTGAATCTGGTGTTTTTTGTCCGGATCTCACATGTGAACGTTTGCTTATTGGTCTAAATATGATTCTTATGGATGTGAAAATCCCCAGACCAAACTTTTTATTTGCACTCTAATTTGCTCCCGTCCATAAATAATTTGGTACTGCAGCATAACGGCTTAGCTCTAGTGCTTGTTCAGCAGTGTTGGGCAAGTTACATTACAATATTACTGTCTCTGAAATGTAATGAGTTACACTACTTGTATATTACTTTTGAGTTACTTTCACCAAAATAACCGCAAAATAATGGCTAGGTATTTTAAATACTAAAATGTGGTTTAGTGCAGCAACTGTGTAGGCCCTTAAGGCTACTAACAACTTTTATTACAAGGCTTAGTTGAATACTCGATTCTGATTGGTCAATTGGGCTCGCTGCACCCGCGCTGCGAGGGGGACCAAAGTTCCCATCAGCAAAAACACGTGGGTTTGCTATCCTGGCTCCTAAATGGTGGAATGAGCTCCCCAGTGAAATCAGGACAGCAGATAGCTTGCACATCTTCCGGCGCAGGCTGAAAACGCCGGGTTACGTATTGTAACCCTTGTTATATTAACACAGGCGGAGCCCTCTACTGGACTCTATGGGTACTACTTTATCTTGCGAGCATTCTTCACTGAAAATCTAAATAGACGTGGCCGGCCAATGGCGGGCCCACCTGAATGCGCGCGCATCACGCCCTATAAAAGGAGGCCTCGCCTCCTGATCGCCATCCTACCCTCTCTTCAGCGAGCGGAATAGGACAGACAGTGCCCTGAGTAGAGGGCTCCGCCTGTGTTAATATAACAAGGGTTACAATACGTAACCCGGCGTTATATCTCTCACAGGCTGTACCCATAGAGTCCAGTAGAGGGCGGAGCCACGAAAAATGTACTCACTGTCGTCCAACCAACATTCCACCCTACTGTCCCTGACCGGCCTTCCTGGTCAGCAGCTGCTGCCCCACCTTCTCCTTTAACCCGGTTGTGACCGAGGAGAAGTCTGGGCTGCGGCTGACAGAGCACACCCTGCCGCGCTTGCCTCGCAGAAGGTATGCTCAAAATACAGTGATGGGGGCCCCACCCCCCCCTCCGCCCTTAGGCGGATGGGGGGAACCCCCAGCCCTGTATGGACTCACTGAGCACACACCCTGTGCAGAGTGTGTGTGTGGACCAAAGTGTGGAGGGCTACCCTCCTCCTGCCTCCCGGCCGGCGGAGAGCAGCCCTCCAGCCCTGTAAGGGCCCAGTGCGCCCCTCGCCCATCCCGGGACCCCCAGAGGGCCCGAGAACAGCGAAGGCGCATTACGTCCGGGGAAAGGGTCAGATGCCAACTGACCCACACCCCCCCCCCCCCCTACCAGTCCTGTGTTGCCCCCGCAAGCACAGACGAGGAGAAAGAGCCCGACATGTCCAATAGATAAAACCTTATGAAGGGGCCTGGCGTCGACCAAGACGCCGCTGTGCATATATCCTCCACACTCACACCGCTGAATAAGGCTGTTGATGTAGCCACAGCCCGTGTGGAGTGCGCACGAACCCCTGTGGGGCAGGCTCTCCCTGCCTGCCCGTAGGCCTGTGCAATGCACTCGCAGAGCCAGCCTGCCAGGCGTTTCTTGGACAAAGCTTTCCCGATCACCCCGCCCCCGAAACACACGAACAGCTGTTCGGTGCGTCTAAGGGCAGCCGTGCGCTCCACATACCAAGCTAGCGCACGCACCGGGCAAAGGAGGTGCAATTTAGCTTCCCTGTCCCCCTCATGGGGAGGGAGGCTAAAACCCCCTAGCTGAATAGCTCTTGACCTGAACGCACTCCTTAGGCTCTTGGGCACAAAGGAGGGGTTCGGTCTGAGTGTCGCCGCCAAATCCCTCATGACAGGACGAGATGGCTGCCGCATACACCTTTACTGTTGAATGCGCCAGCCCTCTGTCCACCAGTAACTGTAAGAAGGACAAAATAGAGCCTAACCCACATGACAGGGGCTCTATTCTCTGCTCCTCACACCATCGCTGGAATCCATGCCACTTTGGCCTGTAACAGGCTGTGGTGGATCCAGCTCTAGCTGCCTGGATAGACTGACTAACACTGTCAGACAATCCACCCTGTCTCAGCCTGTCCCTCTCAGGAGCCAAGCCTGGAGATGCTGGCCGAATGAGGGTAACGCCCCGATTGCACCTGCCTCCTGGGACATCGCCCCCCAGAACTGGGGGACCGCCCAGGGCTGGCCCACCTTCATCTGTGTCACCTCTGAGTACCACGTCGCCCCGACGCGGTCCGGAGCCACTAGGATGACTGACAGACGTTCCTGCCTCACCCTCCCCAGAAGGGGGAGAATGAGACGTAACGGTGGAAAGGCGTAGAGCAGCTTCTTTGGCCATGGCTCGTGTGCAAACGCGTCCACCCCTAAAGGCGGGTCGTCGCTCCGAGCCATGGAAAACCACAGGGCACAGTGGCTGTTTTGCCGATTGGCTAACAGGTCTACTTCCGCTTCCCCGAACTGGGCCCAGATCTGCTTCACCACCTCCGGGTGAAGCACCCACTCGCCTGGCCGGGGGCCGCCCCTCGACATGAGGTCGGCCCCTCCGTTCTCCAGTCCCGGGATATGGAGGGCTTCCAGAGATAACACCACCTCCGAAGCCCATAACCACAGCTCCTCCGCTGTGGTCAACAGGGCGGCAGAGCGAACTCCGCCCTGATTGTTGATATAAGCCACTGTGGTGCTGTTGTCGCTCCTGATCATTACATGTCTCCCCTGAATCAGGGGCCTGAAATGCCGGAGGACTAACACTACTGCCCGTAGCTCTAGGAGGTTGCTGTGTCGAGACTCTGTTAGAGCCCAGCGCCCACCTATAGCCCTCTTCAGGCAGGTCCCTCCCCACCCTGTTCCGGACGCATCCGTGAACACTGTGGTGTAGGAGGTCACCCGTCCCAGTGGAGACCCCCTCCGAAGGTGATCCGGAGACCCCCAGAACCGGAGGTTGCCCTCCACTGAGGGGGGGATGGTAACCAGCCGCCGCTTGTGCCTCTTGGTATCCAAGCGCAGGCTGGAAAACCACCTCTGCAGGCGGCGCATATGTAGCAGCCCTAACGGGCCTACCATGTGATCAGCCGCCATGAGACCCAGTGTCTGCATGACAGTCAAAGCTGTCACTGTCGCCCCCTGTCGCAGCCTGCGTACCCCCTGAAGAAGGGACGCACGTCTGCTCTCTGACAGGGTGGCGCGCAACGCGCCTGCATCGAGCACCACACCCAAATACCACGCCCGTTGGTGAGGTATGGGGGCGCTCTTTTTCCAATTGATCGCGAAGCCCAACTTGGTCAGGTGTGTGATCAATTGTGCTGTGCAAAACATTGCCTGTTCCCGTGACCCAGCCATGACTATGAGGTCGTCTATGTAAAAGAAGACTCTCATGCCGTGTGCGCGCAGCGGTTGAAGCGCTGTGGCCACACATTTGCTGAATGTGCGCGGGGGTAGGGAATAGCCGAACGGCAGCCTGTTGTATTCGTAGGCTATCCCCTGGAAGGCAAAGCGCAGATATTTTCTGTGTTCCTGAACAATCTCCACATGAAAATATGCGTCTTTCAGGTCGATGGTGGTGAACCAATCGCCCGGTTGCACCAGCCCCAGTAACTGTTTTATAGTTAACATGCGACATTTCCTGCGGGAAATATAGAGATTCAGTCCGCGGAGATCTAGAATGGGTCTGAATTCCCCTGTTTTCTTGGAAACCAGGAAATACATGGAATAATGACCCTCTTCCCTGCTCTGGGGGTGCACAACAGACACAGCCTGTTTTTGCACCAACGCCTGAATCTCTGCTGAGAGGAAAACCGTCCTCGCTTGAGATGAAAGGTTCCCCTCTCGTATGCCCATAAAAGGAGGTGGGACACGGCAGAACTGGAGTGAATAACCCCGTCTCAGTGTCCTGTCCATCCCTTTTGATAGTACACAACTGAGTTTCCATTCCCCATAACACTGTGTTAACGGGCATGCCCTCAGCTGTGGGGCTGCAGCGATAAAACTGTAATACTCCCTGTCGCCCCGTCCCGCCGCAAAAACTCCCCGTGAAGGGAAGTTTTGCCCATGGAGGGTCGACACAGAAAGGGCCGACTGTTTACTGAGGACCCTGAACGCACCTCCGCCCACTCATGACTGAGCGCGTGCTCCCTCTTAATGCTGCTCTCCTTACGGTGAACAGCATTAATCGGAGTCTTTTTAATAGGAGTAGTGTGTTTTACTGAGGTCCCTGAACGCACCGCCACGCTCTCTTCTGAGAAAGCGGGCGCTGCCCTAATGCCACTTTTACCCCCATGGTAACCTGCATTAATCAGAGTCTTAGCTCCAGGCTTAGTGTGTTCCTCAACAGCAATACGCCGGCCATAATGCCTCTGTACCTGTGCAGTATTATGAAAAAACATTGCCTACATTTCATCACTCTCATCTGCGCACTCCCACTAGCCTCCTCCTTTACAGGAGCAATAGCTGGGGCGGCGAGTGGGTAATCAGTACAGACATCGTGTGTAAGTGTATCATTGTGGAAACAAAGGGCACTTAGACTTGGATACAGATTAACCTTTTCTTTATTTTTAAAGGAGGACAAGGGAATCTGGGCATTGAATAATGAGGAGGCGGGATTCGCCCTAGCGTCCCCGGTGAAGAGATCATTTCCCCTCACCGAGACGCTACCTCTCTCCGCCCGTCCGCTTCGAGCCGACGGCGCACCCCACCCGGCTGCTCTCTGCTGTTGTGGAGCATGCCGAGGTCGGGCAGCCTGTCCCCGCGGCTGCCGGTATTCCGGTGCCCCGGGACGGGTCGTAGAGGTGGAAGGCACCGCAGCCATGGCACTCCCCTGCCGGCGCCTCTCCCTCCGCCTCACTGTCGCACTACGCTCCCTCACCTGCGTAGAAGTGCGAGGAGCGCGTGATGAAGCCTGAGGAGGAGCTAGCATTAGCATCCGGCTAAGCTGCATCCTCTCCTCCTCTAGGCGACTGAATCTTTGAGTGACCGCAGTGACCGACCCAAAAAGCCCCTCCGTAGATACGGGGGCTCCCAGGAGATCATCGCGGTCCTTCTTAGACAGGGTGGTGAGTCCCAGCCAGATGTGTCGAGACGCCACCGTGGCCAGGGAAATCACTCGCCCCGCTGCAGCGGCCACACCCTGGATCAGATTATTCATCTGACCTATGGCGCGGCCCTGATAATAACCCCCGTCTACCGGCAGGAGGGCGGGGGCGTCTGCCTGAGGGGTAATCAGGGAAACGCCCAACACGCCAAGATTATTTGCTGCAGCCGCCATCTGCGTACCGAGCTTGAATATTTTATCCAAATATTCCAAAGCATCTCGGTCCCGGGGCAGCGGGGGCAGGGGTCGCTTACCCTCCGCCCAACCAGCCTCCCTCGGGAGCAGACGGGCCGCTAAGGCCTCATCAAGGGGGGGCACACCCGGACCCGAAGTGTCCGCGCGGCCCTCCACCTTGATGATACCGGCCATAGCGGCTACTGGAGCCTTCGTTTTTAATGGCTGCTGCCATGTCGCCTCCACACACCGCCATATATCAGGCAGCTGGGGCGAAACGAAGGTCAGTTGCGCTGGATGCGCTGGGCCGTAATACCCCTGTCTCAGGCGGTTTATCGGCTTCGGTGGCAGCGGTGGGGGGAGCGGTAGGCCTACACGCACCGCCGGAAAATCCACCCGCGCAGACCTGAGAGTTGGTGCTCCAGACACCGAGGCGTTCTCGTCCTCCTCCTCCGTAGTCGGTGTCGCCTGGCCCCACGGCAGGAGGAACCGGAACGGTACGTCCTCCTCTCCTGACTCGCCCATCTCGACGACCTCGAGATCCGAGCCCTCCACCTCCTCCTGCGGAGCCTCCGCCGCCAAAAAGTGCTGCCCGCGACGTTCCCGCATGAGCCGAGGAAGCACCCGGCAGGCTGCACACGCCGGTGCCGGCTCCATACCGCTCACGGCATGTTCAGGTCCCATACACAGGTAGCAGAAGGGGTGAGGATCTGCTCCCGCGATCAAATTCGGGCATTTTGGGCAAGTCCTGTGCTCAAACATCTCCATACTCTCGAAAATACCGTCTCTAATCTCTTCCGTGAAACAATGCTTCCGTCGCTGAAGAGAAAGGGATGGCGATCAGGAGGCGAGGCCTCCTTTTATAGGGCGTGATGCGCGCGCATTCAGGTGGGCCCGCCATTGGCCGGCCACGTCTATTTAGATTTTCAGTGAAGAATGCTCGCAAGATAAAGTAGTACCCATAGAGTCCAGTAGAGGGCGGAGCCTGTGAGAGATATAACTCATCTCTTTCGACTCCACTTCGAGCGATAGAATTACTAACAAATAATTACTAACAGAGCACTTATATACTAATAAAGGACTGGCTTATCTATAAGCCAGTTGAGTAGCACTTGAAATGGTTGGATCTATGAAACCTGATGTACTTATATGATTCTGTTTTCTTCAAGGTTGTATCTTCCTGGTCGAATGTACTTACTGTAAGTCGCTTTGGATAAAAGCGTCAGCTAAATGCAATGTAATGTAATGTAATTCCGTTGCTAAGGAGGATCAAGAAAGAGAAAGTAAAAGAGGGTAAAAGACGGAGCGCTGGACGTCAGATAAATGAACAGAAGAAGACAGACAAGAAGTAAACACTAACAGGAACACGGTATGAGCTCTCTCAGCGCCTTGGTCATTATGGGGAAAAGAACACCCTTCAGGCTCATCAAGATCAGCCTGACTGATTACGTAAACACCAGGTTTACTAATCTACCCGCACAATTTTTCTCTGGTGTAGGAATGTCTCGCAATATTAGTGAATTCTTAAAAAATAAAACTTTCATAATAAATAAACTTTTCAACTTTTCAAAATTTCATTTTGGGTTAAAAATGTGTTGTAACTGCGTTACTGAGAATTGTAACGGGTAGTATATTACCCAAATGTCATTAGTAATGCGTTACATTACTTCGTTACAGCAAAAAGTAATATATTACTGTAACGCGTTACACCAAACACTGTTGTTCAGGTCTGGTAGATAGGAAAACATGCTCAATTGCCCATTTTGTTTGTGAAGCTGTGATCGAATTAGGGAAAACCTAAACCCTTCCTCTAAGGGTTCACAGAAAAGGTATTTTTGAAACATGTTCTCATGTTTTCTGTCTGCCACCGATTGGGCTCATGCCATGGGTTTCAAGTCATATTAAGAACTATGACGTGTTCCTTTGAAGCAGCAAAAGCTATATAGTTTTAAGATGAAAAGCCTTTAAGCTTTTGCAAGGAGGGAGATTGTCCCAGGGTGCAGGAAGGCACTGGTGATATGCAGAACTTTAGTGAGAGCCCTTTACGGACTGATGCAATAGAGCTCTTTCTGAACCCTGCAGTTGAGTAATAAAGTTGCTGTGAGTCACTGATATACCACAGGGGATTCTGGGATAAATCTGGCTTCTCAGTTTGGCGCTCCACTATCATGTAGAAACTGACAAGTGCCTCTTTGTTCGTTGTGATTCATGTGTTCTTGTGAAACATCATTTTCTGACCTCCATTGATCATCAGGTGACCGTAATGGTTCACTGGTCATTGGTTTTTAGCTTGCGGAGTAGTTGTCTTTCTATTTTTGTTTCTCCAAGGTTTCTCTGCAGCACAATAAAAAGATGAATGTCATGTCAGTTATTTCCTTTTGATTACCAGTGTTCACCTTGAGGCATTCGACAACTGATTGTTGGGACAAAATAAATGAAATACTTTTCCTATTTCCTCACTCTATGGGTAAGACCAAACCGTTACTCATTCTGGCAATGGCTTATGCTGCCATTTGGAACCCTGTACTTAGAGCATATCAGGCTGGACAAATGTGGTAAAGACACAGAAAACAGTTATTATCAGTTGTCTGTTTTTGACTGTGACCTTCTTCAAAATGGAATAATAAATCAAAGGGCTTTTCTTGAAGCTGCTATGCAATTGCCCCTGCAGGAGTTTTTCTTTGCAACTGCAGATATTTTATTTACTTATTTTTCATTTCTTACAAAAGTTCTTGAATATATCTAATCATAACTTGTTCCTCTTTCAATATGTGTTGTTGGTTATTTCTATTTTAGGCATCAATGACTTGCAACATCAATCATGTTGTCGGAATCTAAGCGAATATTACAATCTCAATATTTACTAATTTGAAATAAATGAAAAGGGAACTATACAGAAGAAGCTGGGTAGCAAATATGAATAGTAGTTTGTAAATGACTTAAAGGCCCTGTGAAGTGTGCGCCTGTGCATGATCTGTTATGCTAATACATATAGTAATGACCAACATTGTCCATTGGAACCCTATCAAAGATGTTGGAATAGCAACGAATTTGACGAGTTTGAATTGAAATCCGCAGTCGACCTCCGCCTTCGTGGGCGTGGCTTGCGATCTACTGCTTGACGTCACAAGATGGACGCGGTCGAAGTGTTTACATTCATCACAGTTCATTTTTGCTCTGTTTCAAAGTCGAATTTATCTAAGTTTTTGAGCGAGTATTTAACTGGAAAGTGTGTCGGAGTCGACTGGAAGTGATTGCCAATCGAGAAAACCTGACAATGGAGGCGACAGTGAAGACAAAGGGAGGAAAAACACTCGGGAAGCGATGCATTGCCGCTGGCTGTAGTAATGTCAAGTCTGTCGAAGTGGCGATGTTTCTGTTCCCAAAAGATGAAGGTGAGCCTGGCTGGTGTGTGTGTGTGTGTGTGTGTGTGTGTGTGTGTGTGTGTGTGTGTG
>CALSBZ010046654.1:2153774-2214575 GCA_943591055.1 Gobionotothen gibberifrons | reverse complement strand
TGTGTGTGTGTGTGTGTGTGTGTGTGTGTGTGTGTGTGTGTGTGTGTTTGTGGAGACACTGTGATGGATCGTTACTCTATGTGCAGCTCAAGGCATAATATGCTCGAACGGGAGCTGCAATCATGTTGCGCGCACTATCGGTGCTGAGTGTGCTGACTTTTCATACAATGTCCCACTGTCTGGCTACCTGCATAAAGTCAAGTGCTCGGCGCAGTTGTCGGCGAAATGTCGTTCCTCTGTTTTCATTGAAACAGCTCCTTATATCCGTTAGCGCAGCTAGCTAGCACCAGATGCTAACAACAACAACAACACGTAAGGTGTGCCTCGCTCGCGAGTCGCGCCACACATACACACACCCTCCCGGTCCTCCCGATGGCCTGCCGGTGAGCGTGGAAGTGTGGTCTGCCACAAGCGGACGGCAGGAGCGGGGCTGTCAGCATCAGCTTGTAGATGGTATTTTAAACTCGATGCGCTCTGAAACTACGGGGCGGCCGAGGACAACAAATATATTATTATATATATTATTAACGCGTTAACTTGACAGCCCTAATATATATATATATTATATAGTATATATATATATAGTTATATTATATAGTTATAATAATAACTAGCTAACCAACTAACCATTCAGTGTTCTGTAGCCGGGCAATGTCTTCCCCATCGTCCATGTCGTCGCCATCATCCTCCCCACTTGACGTCCCTGACGGCTCAAATCTGTAGGGTTCAATGATGTCCTGCGCTTCCTCATCGTCACTTCCATCTTCTGTGCCACTTTCCTCATCTATCCTGTCCGAAAAGCTGTCAAAATCACTAATTTCTCTCGCACTAGTATCACTTTCCGAAGTCTCCGCCATGTTTACAATCACAACTGGGCCCATCTTGTGACGTCACAGCCGCTATCGTCTGCAACTTCAGGTAGGCTCAGACGGCCGTTCACGGGATGAAAAATTCGTCCCTCGCACCTCCTAAAAAATTATTTTAGCCATGAACAGGCACAATGATATGTAAGGAATGAAACTGCCATTTCATTTTGGCGCAAAAAAATGCACTTCACAGGCACTTTAAAGGTCCCATGTCATGGCCATTTCTACTGATCATAATTCCATTGTTGAGGTCTACTAGAACAGATTTACATTGTTCAATGTTCCAAAATCACATTGGTTTTCTCATACAGCATCTCTGTATAGCATGTGTATTCACTCTCTGTCTTTGTTTTTTAAGAATGTACTAACATAGCGAGACATTCCGACACCAGAGACAACTTGTGCGGGTAGATTAGTAAACCTGGTGTGTTTACGCTTCAGGCTTCGCGTTGGGATCTTCAGTTGAATGTTATGCACCCTCTATTCAAAAAAGAGAACAGAGCGAAAAATACAAACAACAAATTGTGTCAGGTGCGCATGACCTGCTCCGCTGTGCGTGCATCATTTCCAAAGTGCTTCCACAGCAGCCAGTGACACACATCTGTGGATAATCATTTATACAAAAATGGTTAAAGCAACCATCCCTAAACGCCAGCAACACTGCATCTACTGCAGACAGTAGCAACAGGTCAGATGGGGGACATCACGTTACCCTCCGTTGTGGACATTAGCTTACTCCCGCCTGACTCGCCGCCCTTGCCCCCGGAACAGCAGTCTTCGTCGCCCGAAACTACGCCGCCCTTCTGCGGCCCGCAGGTGCCAGGATACCACGGCAAAACAGAGCCTGCCCAGGTATATCTACCCGCCTGTACAGTGGGGTTAGGCGGTCATTTTGCAGCTCGTGGTATAAAAATAGACAATGGCTAGAATATTCATGTGAAAATAGTGCCATATTCTGCCATGCCTGTAGAAATGTTGGGTCAAACATAATGCATACAATAGCACAGATGCCTTCACCACGAATGGCTACAAAAAGATCTCATATCCCAAGCTTATCAACAAGCTAATGTTGCAGCTGAAATGTTCTCCAGGTCACAAAGTCAATCTCACATGATGATGTGATACCAGTTTTCAAGCACAGTAAATATTCTCTTCCCAGAGTATATGATGGGACCAAAGTGATGATTTAGTACATGGTTTTAATAATACTTTTGCTTTTCAATGTTTGCCATTTCAAACCATGAGCTGGTTCAAATAATATTTGCCTTGATTTACAATATGTTCTCATTTGTTTTATCAGTACAGTTTTGAAGTTGTTGTGCTTTTCTTTGCCATAGTCCACTTTGGACTATATGAAATATTTCAGGATTGCACTTTTAACTCACTTGAAATGTTCTCACTTGCTTGGTTTCAAAACATAACAAATACCATAATCTGTTCATTGGGGACCATCAATGCTATTTTTCATTGCTGTTGCCGGCCACTATTGCTCATGTAAACCTACTACTGCTGCGCCCCCTGTAATCTCAGATGCACCCTGAGTCATTTTGTTCTGGAACCGGGCCTGTACATGGCCATATACTAAACAAAATACAGAGCCCATTCCGTGTCCTGTTATTGTTTACTTCCTCTCTGCCTTCTTCTGGTGATTTATCTGACGTCCAGTGCTCCGTCTTTTAACCTATTTTCCTTTCTCTTTCTTGATCCTCCTTAGCAACCTTCATTATAGTCCTTGACAGTGGTCTGTACTGTATTAACAACGTGTCACATGTTAAGAATTTACAATCAGAATTGAGTATTCAACCAAGCTGTGTAATAAAAGTTGTTAGTAGCCTTAATGGCCTACACAGTTGTTATGCTATACCACATTGCCCTTCACTGGATGTATAATGAGCTGCACTAAACTACATTTTAGCATTTAAAATACCTAGCCATTCTTTTGCATTTATTTTGGTGAAAGTAACTCA
This sequence comes from Gobionotothen gibberifrons, assembly GCA_943591055.1. NCBI lineage: Eukaryota > Metazoa > Chordata > Actinopteri > Perciformes > Nototheniidae > Gobionotothen > Gobionotothen gibberifrons. Next base: position 2,211,742 of record CALSBZ010046654.1, on the reverse strand, counting down.
AAAGTAACTAAAAAAGTAGTGTAACTCATTACATTTCAGAGACAGTAATATTGTAATGTAACTTATTACTTTCAAAAGACAGTAATAAGTCATATGTAATATATTACATTTTGGAAGTAACTTGCCCAACAATGGATATAAGAGGCAATTTTGTTGGGATAAATGTGAGAGATGGGGTCCACAACACTTTGGCTAAGCCAAAAGGTCTCTCAAAATGGAAAAAAGCAATCCATGGATTCAGCTAACCTTGAAAAATCTATCACTTGATGTGGATGTCAATCGATACAGCCAAACTGATCCTCAGCATCCTTAGGGTCATCTCATGCCTCTGGAATTCTCTCCCCTCTGCAATCAGGAATGCAGACTCTCTGGACACCTTCAAAAAACACCTCAAACACCATCTGTTCACTCAGGCCTTTGGCCTCAACTAATATACAGTACCCAGCAACCTGTTCCTGTTTTGTTTTCTTCAGCCTATGTTGCTGTATGATTATTATTACTTTCTTTTTGGTTGTTTTGTTTTGTTAGTTCCCATTGTAAAGTGTCCTTGGGTTTCGTGAAAGGCGCTATATAAATTGAAATTATTATTATTATTATTATTATTGAAGATTTGACACATCTAAAAGGAATTCACTGGAATATAACATGGTAGTTATTTTATTATTGTGAAATACCATTCCACAGACATAGAACGTTGGGTGGAGTCAATGAACAGATATCACACTGTCAATAAACATTTCCAAGATCCAAAGACAGGTATCGAAACAGTACAATGGAAATAGAACATTCAGTAGACTATCAACATGTTCATACATTTTTTTTCATCGGTAAAAAGAAAAATAAATATTGGTTTGTACAAGTGATTTTATGAGTATGCACAATGCAAAAGTGTCTCAAAGAATAAGGCAACAATCAAATTAATATAATAACTTTATTCCCAATGAAAATGTTCCCTTGGTGATGATATGATAGAAAATGAACGAGACGTGAATTTTGTCAGTCAGTTATATCTATTTCCATAATATTTTTTTATTTCCTTTTCACAAAAATAGACATCTATGGTAAAGTAATTATTTGTTTAGGCCCAAATGTAATTCTTCAGGCCTTAACTATATGAGGAATCAGATGAACAATCATGACGGTGAGTTGTTGTGCGCTGCAGCACATCGTAAAGTGCAAAAATGGAAACAAAGGTATCTGTTAACAAATGGGCTTTTTTCTCCCTTCTTTTATGTGTGTTCCCCACAGAGTTGACACTTTTGACAAGTTGCCTGGGTGCATCAGATAATCATTATCCTGCCTGGCTCCTGTTGATAGGGTTGTCTAAATGGGTTGCCTCTCAATGAGGTTTTGGGCCTGGTTTGGGATCCAAGTTTGGGAAGCTGCCAATAGAGATCCTAAATAGAGAAATTCAGAAGATGTGAATTATTTAAATTTCCATTGTTTATTGCAGTGTGTTGTTTTTGAGGGCATTTTGAAGGACCTTTTATGCTTTTTTATTTGGTTTCAGTTACTGATTGAAACATTTGAGTGGAAGCTGTGGGACTTATGCAGGATGTCTGGGTTCATCTCAAGAATTCAAATGTTAAATTAATTGTTGTTTTCTGAGCTCACTTTCGTTGTGTGGCCTAATTCTGCTGTCACAGATCCCTCCAAAGCTTTGGTTGAAGTTGTTTTTGTATGTACAATACACACTGATGATGAGGGAACTAACCCAGATGCATGCAAAACAATCTAATCTACCCCAATCATATTCATGTGGTGGCCTCACAGATATATATGTTTTATTGCAACAGTTTACACCATATGGCCCCTGTCAAACCTCAATGCACTGTGCAGCTTCTGACACACATATTCCCATTCATCTGTCTGCGTCTCACAGAACAAGAGGGTCTCTGTTGTATTGCAAAAACCTTCATTTGGAAAGTGCTTTCGCAACTTTTCTGACCCTAACAGTTAATAGGTCCACTGGGGGTTACTTTTTTTTGTAGATTCCTGTCTGTATCAAGCATTATAAGATGTATATTTTACATACATTTATTGCTCTTTCGCAATGCATACAGACAGAAAAAATAAATAAAAAATACATTCCTGTTCAGCTGTACTACCAACCAGATGATTTCCAATGCATATTCTTTAAAATGGTTGCAAGACACATATCTAACTCTACGGTGGTAGTGGTCATCAGGCGCAAGGTCAGCAGTTTAGCAATCCTGGAAATCTTTTTTTTAGAGCATGTACTAAAGCAGCCCTTCTTTTTCATGCATTTGTATGCTTTGCTTTTGTTGTGATTGCTGACACCCGGCACCGCACATAATTGCTCACAGTTGTCGTTAAGTAATTGAGAACAGCTGTTACAGTCATTATGATTATTACATAGAGAATAACTTTTACAAATGTGTCAAGACGGCGACTGTTTAAATCCATGCATTTCATGCATAGATGAATGTCATTCTCAGAGGCCTGCAAAGCCCCGCAGTGGAGCCGGAGAGTCGAGTGTTTTTTAGTTTAAACTGTCCCTTCAGACCTCAACACAATTCCTCCCGCGAGCTGGTAACCTTGCTAACCCTGCAGCCTGTGAATAAGTGAAACTATCCACACAACCACATGCACCTCCCTGCAGATATTTGTTTCATACCAAGGTTTTCTTTATACACAAATTGTTCTTGAACAATGTTGCACCGTATACAATATCTCCACAACACTGTGAACTCCAGACCTTGCACACAACAACACCTTCCAGCCTCAGGAATACATTTTCTCCAACGGTGCCCACAATATTTCACAGATTTATTTCTACTGCTTTATAATAAACGGCATGGTACACTGGACAAATACACAACTGGACAGTCAAAACACTTCTCTTTATAGCTGCCACCTTACTGAATGCAACACTGCTCAAATGCACATAGCTAATGGATACTAAATGTTGTATGAGTGATATGTATAGGCAGCCTTCCACTTCACATACACCGCTGTCTCTGTCTATGTGAGGTCCTGTTGTCCTTGAAAGTTTTCAGCATGTTTCTGACAAATCCCTGCACATGTTGTGTCCTTGGTGACTCCATTTTTTTCCCGCAGTCCTTTGCCAATTTTACAGCTGCGTGATTGTCTGCTGTATCCGTTTTATATTTTTTAGCTTTATGTGTATAGTCATTTGTCCGTGAGGCAGCCTTTAGGTGATAGTCAAGGCTGAAAATGCCGCTGCTCCTACTTCATGCCGCTCCGCAGCACCTGATTGGCTGCGATAAGCATGACGCTGATGATGAAAGCAATGGCAAAGGCGCAAATCAAGCTCTTGCGAACACAAGTTTGCTTGACGGTCGGGCTGGAACCTGGGAACCAAAACAGAGGTGGGAGGGAAAGAAGAAAACAAATTACCTGAAGGTCTATTGAATCAGGTGTAATTTAATGCTTGAAAGATATCTCGATAGTAATTTCAGAATGTAAAGAGCGCATCACAAAGCCTTTGAATTAGATGAACACAATTAAAAGGGATGAACACCCAGAGAAAATAAGTTTTCACACCTGTACGCTGTGTAACAGCATCTAGATTGAAATGCTGATTGCCGGTTTGGAACAACAAACAAATGGATTGGCACCTGACTGGCATATTAAAGGATGCTCGAAACACCAGCGCTCAGAGAAAAGGTGTTGTATACTGGCAGAATCGTATGAAGTAAGAGCGAAGGCAGCTATTGGGTTTTGAATCTTGTATTTTTGTCCAAATAGAAGATTTTTCAAGCTTCTTAAATCTGATATCGCTTTTTATTTATCTTTATTTTCTTCAGCCATCAGGATATTTTGCATTTCTGACAGTGACTTTTAAATGAACGGTTCTCTGTGCAGTCTGTGTACGCTCATGGAGCTTCAGCACTGGTGAAGTTTATTTTTAAAAGTCTCCCTTCTGCAGACATTTGTACATTTGTAAAACAACGGACAGAATATGCATATTAACTTTTGTATGATTCCATGGTATAGGAACAGGAAACAAGCAAAATGTCCACCTGCAGTAGGAGACTGTAGATGGACAGTTTTATTATAGTTTACAATACTAACATACATAACTTAAAAAACGCAACAAACCGCAACGCCCTCAGTTGGGACCTTTTGTAAAGAAATATCATTCACATAAACAGCAGAGGTTTTACGTTCTTCCTTACTGTCTATATCCACCTGGCACTCCCCGGGGTTCTCTATGTGGTTCTCCTCAGTCATGATGATATTCTCGATGTCTTTCATAGAAAGGTGATCGCAGAAGGTGTCGTAGAGGAGCCTCTTCAGCTCCTCCACCGTTAACTTCTGCATGTCACACTGGAGAAAGACACACATAACTATACGTTAACTTAGACATAGACGGGTGGACACAATACCACACACACGCACAAACACTTACAGACAATATGTAGGCAAAAACTCATGTAGGAAAGGAAGAGAACACAAACAGCAACAAATAGTGTATGTAAAAGCTTACTGCAGATTAATTGTGATTCAATTATGGATTTATCAATTACAAAACAAAACGTATCCCTAACATGTACTGTAGGAGTCTGACACTTTTGTCTAAGTTGCCATCCAATCAAAATTACAAGCTGAATTGAATTTCCTATTCAAATAACACAATTTGCTTCAAAGTATTAAAGGTGGGGTAGGTAATTCACTTCAGAAACACTTTTTGTTATATTCCATGGAATGCTCTTAAAATCCCGATAGCAATGAATACATTAAATGCTTTGACAATAAATACATAAAAGTAATTCACCTGTGGAAGCCGTGGCGCTGTAAAAAGCACGACCAATCATCTGAGCCGGCCCGGCTAAAATAACTGGATGGCCTACCTGCCTGTCAGCCTTCCATCTGTGCACAAACTTATCTTGTGCCCTCATTGGCCATGTGCGCATTCGTGTGTTGGAGGAGGGGCTCTGTAAGGAAGTCTGAAGGAAGGGGCAGATTTTTTTCGGCTGCGTACTTTCAAATTCTAGCGCACTCGAGCTGGTTTCTCCATTCTTACCTACCCTACCTTTAAGTACCTGAGTTTAACATTATTCAATTAAAGTAGCTCAAAGTTCATTTTCTGAGTAAAGTCCACCACTGGCATTATGGAAAATGTGTTGATATCTGAAACTTAAGACAAAAAAGCCAATCCAGTATCTGTGCAAGTTTGGAAAACTCATCAATGTTTCTGATTTCATGCAAAGCTTGGCAAGCGCTCACCAGTGTGCAGCACATGCTTGATATCACTTCACACTGCTTTATAATGTTATCTTTGCAGCCTTAGCAATAGTTCCCTCTGGTATCTTGACATTCTCAGCAGGTGCCTTTGGTTATGATTCATTTTTTATAAACTGACTGAACCGAATATTCCCACAAATCATCTCTTTCACACTTAAATTTGGAGCCTCACTTTTGACTGCCACTCTGGCTGTTATCACGTACCTACAGCAAAGGCAGCTTAGATGAGCATCATCCCATTAAATCTATCCCACTGTCAAAGTGAGCAGTTGATTATCTAATGAAGCGTGTGTAAATAATTTAATATCAATTTTACATCAAATTGACTTTAATGTTCTTAGTCTTAAAACGCCAAACACAATGAGGAAAAGATATTAACTCAAAGTCTGGATTCTTAAGGGAATCTCTCCCAGATTAAAATCTTCCCATTAATAACAACCCAGTTGACGTGGCAATTAAAAACTGGTTTGGCTTTTAAAGTGGCACACTGAGTCTAAAGGATTCTGCGCTCAGCTGGAGCCTCTACTCTGCTGTCTATCATCTTAATAAGCACAAAATGAGTGACTGAATAATGATCACCTTCCAAAATACAGAGTCAAAGTCAGTGCCGTTGAACCTATCTGGCAACCTAGCTGCCGTCAGCTTTGGGCCCAGAAGAGTGACAAACTCCTCAAAGTCCACCTGGCCATCGCCTGTGAAAAAAAACAAAAACATTTGGTGTTTATCGCTGCTGGTTTGACTGCCTTCTACAGACCACATCTGTCTGCTGAAAGAGAGCAAAGCTTGTGTGCTTTGCGACTTAAAGGTCTCCTTTCATACTATGTTTAGGCACATATTGTCTCAGATATATAACAATATTTTAAAAACATGTCGATGAAGTGTTTTGCTCAAAATACCAAACAGATCATGAATTCTAGCCATGCTTCATATCCATCTATTTCAGCCTGGTTAGAGAAGTGCGGATTCTGGGTACGTAGCTTTAAAAACTAAAAAGAGGGGCGGGAGCTAATGCCTGCTCATAATTCTACGAGATACTCAGCTAAATGCTGCCGTGATTAAACGCCATATCATGTTCAAAACCACATCAAGGATTATTTCGGAAACAGTATGGAGCTCAAATGCATTTTCTCTTGCGGGTTTACCACAAGGTGAGTACCTTCTTATATCCTGCTTTTTTACACATAGCCTACTCTCTCCAGTACAGGTTAGCTCTGAGTGTTAGCGATGCTTGCTAATGTCAACAAAGACCATATTACTTCCAAAACACGTCGCACATTGTTTCTGATAGCGACGTTTCTGATAGGGCTGTGGGCGTAAAGCCAGCCCACATTTCCGATTATACGTCATATCGGCAGCAAATCTGGATCAGCTCCGTTGTACCCCCACTTTTAGAGTTCTCATTCATAACACTCCGTTCGATGTCTCACTATGGGATGCGCCTCATCGCGGAGCAAACAGAAGCATCAATCTCATTTACGCCAATTCTGATTGGCGGGTGATCTCGACGTCATCGTCAGGGAATCCACCCCCTATAAGTAGATTGCGCCACGACGCATGCGCCATTCAAACACCTCTTCTCGCTTCAGAGCTCATCTCTTTCTCGGCAGCCGCGCAGCTTAACTGTCCACAGACGGAACCGTGCTATCCTAGCTAAATTTGGTCGACGGGCACTTGCGAGCTACCTTTTAGATATTCTTCGAAGAGAAGATTGTAGGTACTAGCACACCAGTTAGTACCACATTCGACCTCACCTTTTTTCCTTTTCTCCGGAAATCGAGAGGTAAGGTTTTGACTTCAAGCTAGCTGCACACCACGCTGCTAGCTTGTCTCCCTCGCTATCGACACCACGACGGCGAGGACGTTTTCTTCTGTTCTCTCACCAGAGAAGAGAAAGATTAAGGGCTACACACCAGTTAATACCCCCTTCGGAAATAAATCTACGCCGTCACTTTTCTCCGGACTAACGACGAGTTGTTAGATTTTTTCCCAGCAACTTCCCTGCTAGCAGCGGGCCCTCTCCACGCCATCACCACGGCAGGCAAGATGGACGCCGCTCTCCCTCATACCAGAGGAGCCGGGAATTCAGTTGCCAGGCTTTGTGACTGTGGGTTCAAGATCTCGGACACAGACACACACCAGGTCTGTTCGTCCTGCCTCGGGCTGGAACACGCCCGGGTGGCCGTCGACGACCCCAGCTCATGCGAACACTGCTCCGGCATGTCCCGCAAGCGCCTCCGCCGTCGGTTAGCTAGCCAAGCTAACCTGGCGAGCATGAGATCCCTCGTTTACACTGGTGCGCCGGACGGCTACCAGAACACGAGGGCTCGCACCGCTATGATCGAACCCCGTACTGCTCCGGCACGGGTTTCTTCTACAGCGGCAGCTGCGAAGCCAAAGTCCCGCCCTGAGTCAGGCTGGAACTCGGTAGCAGCGAGGGACGTGAGACTGGGACCCCTAGCTACACCAAGCTGGGGCTCTCAGCTGGACCTCACCATGGCCACACTCGTGGACAATATCCTGGAGTCGGAAGGCGTGGAGAACGAAGAGGATTCCTCTGAGTTTCTACTCTCCGACTCGGAGGAGCAAGAAGAGGACATCTTCACGCCACCAGCTCGGGCTGCAATGCCGGGAGCGATGGCTGCTCCCCCAGGCGACAGCACACCAGCTTCGCCATGTCTCAGCGTGGACCTGCAGGCCGTGTGCCAACGTGCTGCATCCAGGCTAGACATCTCATGGCCCGAAATGGCCAAGGAGACCTCTAGGTCCCGCTACGAGGGGAAAAGTGTGACCCAAGCAGCGAGGAGGAAGAGGCAACTCCTGCCGGTTTTCCCAGAGTTGCTGGATGACGTGTCGGTCTCCTGGAGAGACCGGCCCTACAGCAACAAGGCCCCGATCCAGGGTGCCTCCTCTCTGGACTGTGACGGTATGGAGAGGCTCGGCCTGCTCCGCATACCGCCATTGGAACCGCTGGTGGCAGCTCACCTCCTCCCGAGGACGGCGTCTGCACCGAGCAAAAACCCCACGCTACCGGTGAAGGCGGACCGACTGCAGTCCACGCTGGCTGACCGGGCCTACAAGGCAGCAGCGTTGTCCGCCAGGGCCCTCAACATCTCCTCGCTGTTGACGGCGTACCAAGCAGAGCTCTGCGAGGACCTGGCGAGCGGGTCTGGACCAGCCCTATGGGGAGAGATCGCAGCGGTAACGGACATCTGCCTCCGGGTACAACGCTGCGCGGTCCAGGCCACAGGGGAAACCATGGGCATAATGGTGGTGCAGGAGAGAGCTAGATGGCTCAACCTGACCGACCTCCCAGACCGGGAAAAGGAGGATGTTCTTGACATGCCTATTGTTCCCGAGGGCATTTTTGGCCCCGCTCTGGTCTTGCTACAGTGAAGACGGGAGTCGAAAAGAAGGGAAGACGAGGCCCTGCTTGGTTGATGACACCGAGGCAGCTGAGACAGTAGCCCGACCCGAGTCCCCAGCCCAGGCAGGAGACAGGGCCGAGCTGGCCGAGCAGATCTCCGGTCCCGGCAGCAGCCACTCAGGCGCAACCGGCCCGGATCCTCAGCCACCCGATGGGAGAAAAGAAGCGAGCAACCTGAGCGGCCTCCTCTTCTCCCCTCTGTGACAGAGCTGTGTTCCCCAGCTCCAGATGTGTTCCTGCCTCGAGAGATGCCTCAACGCCATCCTCAAGTGCACAAACACACATGTCTGTCATTTATTGTTGGGTATTTTCTGTATAAAACATTTCCGCTGACGCATCCAGGCTCAAGCCGAGGGCGCAGCTCAAAAAATGAAACAAAAAAACAATAAAAAGACAATAAAACCAATAAACAGCCTATTGTTCCCCTTTTGAGAGCAGCTATGGCATCTCTCAAAAGGCGGACATTAGAACGGGTCTGTAAAGGCACCTTCGCCTCGCGCATGCGTAGTGGCGACAGGGGTCTTAAAAAGCCTCTGCCACCGCGCGCATGCGCAGTGGCGTCGGGGTTTTTGAAGCCGCCTTTGTCAAGTGCTGACGTAGTGACGTCTGGGGCTGTGGAGCCTCCACTGTCACGTGCGAAGGCAGTGTCAGCTGGGGCTCTGAAGCCACCACTATCACGTGCTAGCACGGTGGCGGCTAGTGCTGCAAAGCCTCCACTATTACGTACAAAACGTAGTGGCGGCTGGTACTGTGAAAACCTCCACCATCACGTGTTAACGCAGTGACGGGTGGGTCGGTTAAAAACACCACCACCACACGCAGGCGTAGTGTTGGTGGGGACTGTCGGAATAGGGTAATAATAATAATAATAATGGGTTTAATTTATAAAGCACTTCATATCTGACTTCAAATCCCGAAGTACTACAGGCAGTGGGCATGAACAGTATAAAAACAATACACAACACGGTAGAATTAAATAAAAAGCAATAAAAACAAACAATAAAAATAAAATAAAATAAAAGGGTGGTAATAAATAAAAGGTCTAGGGAAAGGCTCTATTAAATAGATGGGTTTTGAGGCCTTTTTTGAAGGCCTCCACGGTCTGTGGTGCTCTCATGTGGTCGGGGAGAGCATTCCACAGACTGGGGGCAGCCGAGCAGAAGGCCCGGTCTCCCATAGTGCGGAGCTTAGTCCTGGGGGGTTTGAGGATGTTGGAGTTGCTGGAGCGGGTGGTCCGCAGGGAGGTGTGGGGGGTGAGGAGTTCTTTGAGGTACGGTGGGGCAGTTCCATGGATACACTGGTGAGTGAGGACGGAGACCTTGAATTCGATCCTCAGTTCCACGGGGAGCCAGTGTAGTGCTTTAAGGATGGGGGTGATGTGATCATATTTGCGCACCCTCATCAGGATCCTAGCAGCGCTGTTCTGAATGTACTGGAGCTTCTGGATGCTTTTGTTAGGGATCCCGATGAGGAGTGCATTGCAGTAGTCCAGCCTGGAGGAGACAAAGGCGTGGACTAGCTTTTCGGCGTCAGACAGAGTGAGTGTGGGGCGGAGTTTGGCGATGTTCCTGAGGTGATAGAAGGAGTTCTTGCACAGCTGTTTAATGTGGGCCTCAAAGGTCAGATGGGCATCCATTTTCACACCCAGGTTGGTGACTGTTGAGGAGAGAGTAATGTCCTGGCCGGAGAAGGTGATGGTGGTGATGGTGGATGACCGAACCTGGTGTGGGGTGCCAACTATAATGGCTTCGGTCTTGGAGCTGTTCAGTTTCAGGAAGTTTTGCTTCATCCACGCCTGTATCTCCTCCAGGCAGGCAGTGAGTGTGGGTGAAGGCAGGGCTGCAGAGGAGGTAGGGTTGATCCTGAGGTACAATTGGGTGTCATCAGCGTAACAATGGAACGACACTCCATGTCGGCTGATGATAGAGCCAAGGGGGAGCATGTAGAGTGTGAAAAGGGTGGGGCCGAGAACTGATCCTTGAGGGACACCACAGGTGACGTCGTGGGCTCCCGACTCAGCCTCGCCCAAGGAGACGTACTCTGTTCTCCCGGTGAGGTATGATCTGAACCAGTCAAGGGGAGAGTCAGAGAGTCCGATGGTGGAGTGCAGACGATGGAGGAGGATGCCGTGATCCACGGTGTCGAAAGCTGCAGTGAGATCGAGGAGGATGAGGAGAGAGGGAGAGCCAGCATCAGCCGTCATCAGCAGGTCGTTGGTGACCCTGACCAGGGCAGTTTAGGCAAATAGGTTGTTGGAGTTTAGGTGGTCATGGAGCTGAGCAGCAACTAGTTTTTCCAGCACCTTTGATAGAAATGGAAGGTTGGAAATGGGTCTGTAGTTGGCCAGGACTCCCGGATCAAGGGAGGGTTTTTTGAGACGAGGTTTGATGACAGCGGTTTTTAGGGCAGAGGGGACATGGCCAGCCTGGAGAGAGAGGTTTATGATCTTGGGGCTCATGGTACAGATGTACGATTTCACCAGAGCTGACGGAAGGGGGTCCAGGACACAGGTGGAGGGCTTCATCCTCCTAACGATGCCCTCAACCTCTCGCTGAGATATGTCCGTGAAACAGTGAAGAAGCTGGGTTGTCCCAGACTGTGGGTCAGCAGTTGGAACTGGAGGTGAAGAGGGGCTAGAGAGGATGGAGCGGATGGTGTCAACTTTATTTATGAAGAATGCGGCGAAGTTGCAGCACTGCTTCTCAGTGGAGTCGGAGTGTAGAGGACTTTGGGGTTTGAGGAGGTGGTTGATGGTGGAGAAGAGTTGCTTGGAGTTTCCAGTACTGTTGTTGATGATGGAGGAGTAGTACTGGGACCGTGCATCTCTGAGGGACTGTGCGTAGGCCTTCTGGTGTTCACGGTAGGCTAACTGGTGAACAGTGAGTCCTGAAGCCTTGAGCCGCTGCTCAAGGACACGCCCAGCTGTCTTCATTCTCCGCAGCTCGCCGGTGTACCAAGGGGCTGAGCGTGAGAAGGTGACCATCCTGGTTTTGAGGGGGGCGTGCAGATCAAGGAGACTTTTAAGGGACTGGTTGTAATATGCCACTGACTCATTTACTGATGAGAAGTTGGCGGAGGAAAGATGCTGGAGGTCCAGGGTCATGGTGTCCGGGTTGATGTTCCTCAGGTTCCTGAAGCGGATTTGGCGTCTGGGCTTGCTGAGTGGGGACTGGAAAAACAGCTCCATAGAGATGGTCTTGTGGTCAGACACCCCCAGGTCATACACTAGCAGATTGCTGATGGGGGCGGAGTTTGTGATGACCAGGTTGAGCGTGTGGCCCTTGGCGTGTGTGGGGACATCAACATGCTGTGTGAGATTGAGGCAGTCCAGAAGTAGCAGAAACTCAGTGGCAAAGTTGCAGGAGGGGGAGTCGACATGAATATTGATATCTCCAAGTATGATAATATTAGCAGAGGTTGTGCATAGCGTAGTGAGAAGGTCTTGTATCTCTGGGATGAAAGCTGAATTGGGTTTGGGTGGCCGGTAGATCAGAAGTATTGTCAGGGGGAAGGGGGGTTTACATTTAAATGCAAGGCATTCAAAAGAGGACAATACAGGCAGGGGCAGGAGTGACAGTTCCAATTCCTTTCGGTAGATAACAGCTAGGCCTCCACCACGACCAGTGCTGCGGGCTTTTTCCAAGTAGCTGTAGCCAGGAGGGCAAGCTTCATTGAGGGTGGAGTAAACCTCTGGCTGATGCCAGGTTTCCGTGAGGCACATGAAGTCCATTTTCTCATCAATGATGTGGTCTTGAATGAAGGATGCTTTATTACTGAGGGATTGTGTATTCAGAAGTTCTATTTTGGCTTTATAAGATGTGGTGAGTCTCTGTAGGGGCCGGAGTAGGCTGTAATCCACTCCACGTTTTCCAGACTCCATCGTGTGTGGCGGTCTCGCGATGCTCTCCGTGTTTTCAAACAGCGGTCTCGCGATGTTTCTGGTGTGATTTGACCCCACCGTTACCGGGCTCTGATGACGCGTCAGATGTGCGACACGACGGCAGACAGAGAGGATGGATGGAATTTCTGCATCTCCGTGCTGGGAATATACAGTGTGTCTTCTTCTTTGGCTTCGGTGGATATAGCGATGCCGACGAAGAAGTCCAAGTTGTTTAATGACTGAGGTGCAGGTTGGAGCGTTGGAGTGGTTGAAACTCAGGAGTTGGGGAATGGAAAACCTCAGCATGTCAACAGGTTGGCTGCCGAAGAAGTTTGGTAGCGGTGCTTAGCAGCGGGGGCTAACAGCAACGAGACAGCTGGAAAACTATCCCGTTAGTATAACTCACGTCCGGGAATGAAAACAGAGGCTTGGGGGTCCGCCTGCTATCACACTAGTAGCGGGAGAGAGGCAAGCAGTCAGCCGGAGATAGTCAGCGAATTTGGGCGATACAGCAGGTGAGTCCCGACAGCCGTCAGGTCAAAAACCGTCAATAATCACGAGGTTTAAGATATAAAAACACTGGTTGAACAGACTATAAGTTTAGCCATGTAACTATAGCTTAAAAGCAGATAAAGTAGCTTAAAAGCAGATAAAAACTCTGAGGCGTAATACCGTGCTCAGGCACCGTAGGACCCCAAAAGATCGCGACAAATTGAGACTCTGAGGGTGGGATACACGTCATCTCTGTTGACTCTAAAGAGGAATCAGCAGGAGATATTCATAATGTCTGCCGAGGGCTTCTCGAGACAGTATCACGAGGCTACGGCCTCTGACCCAATGTCACCCCCCCTCCTCCCTCGCTCTCGGGCATTCTGCACTCGCAGGCCCGGGGAGGGTCAACCTGTTTTCTGAGTAGCGATTCTCTCACCTATAGAAAACAAGACTATATATGATATCCGTCAAACATAGTCAGTGCGGCTCTCATTCCAAGTATTTCCCCGTTTACGAACGGAGAGGGAACGGAACTCGGCCAATATTGAGATTGTTGAGCTCCAAGCAGATATCTTAAGAGATACAGCTTTGAAATGCTCACTCACATCTTTATTATATCTCGTGCGACAAGAAGGGCGACTGGCTCACACCAGTCAACTTTGGAGTTGCATGTTTCAAACCCCAGCATATTACCCACAGGGAATATCTGTAATTTACATCTCAGGATGTACCTCACAAGTACGGACTACTTCTCTTCGGTCTGTTTTTAGTCCAAAAGAGTTTCTACGATGTACGGAAGCCGCGATAACCCCGTTAAAAGACAACAGGGTATTTTCCCGGCAACCTACTTGTACGACTGGTTGCTTCTCGCACAGTCAATACAGGGGATTATTACACGGGCTAATGTCCCCGTAATACACCTGCTCGACCTGAGTTTCATCATAAACACAGAAGGGAGCACGTTGTCCCAGCCAGACTGTACCTCCCCCGAGGGAGTTTCAGCACTGGACAGCTGCCCTCAGACTCACCGGCCACACCTGGCTTTTTACTAAGTACGGGACGTGCCTATGGGTGTTGTCTTTTCGCAGGGAACGATCACCACGGACGCATGTCTGATGGGCTGGAGAGGTATTTTACAAAGTCAACCTGTGAGGGGATTCCTGTGAGAACAGGAACCTCCAATGGCTGCACGTACATTACCTAGAGTTTTAGCGGTGTTCCCCACCCTAAAATGCCGTATGCCTTCTCTCAGAGGACATCCGGCCTCCGGTTCCCCCGTGTGCATCCCCACTCCTGGCTCTGAGAACCCATCTCTGACCATAGTGAGAGAACAGCACCACGCATTGATCTTGATGGTTCCGCACTGACCTGTATTGTACTGGCAGGCGGGGATTTATCAGTGGCTGTGCCCCCCCCCCAGGGACATTCTGTCCGAGGCGGGGGGATGATGTTTTCGCCCACACCCGGGATGTCTCGTCCTATGGACCTGACCCGTAAGTGGTGCAATCTGAATACAGTGAGTCTCCCGAGGGGTGATGAGCACTGCTCAGAGTGCGAAAGTTTCCTCCACTGTGTCTCGTTAGGACTGAAAGTGGAAGATGGGGAGGGATGATGTCCTTAAAAGAGGACACATCTTTTCTCAATGTCCAGGTGGAATGGTTCTATCATTTCCACAGGACCTAATTGGAAGCACAGGGTTTTCCAGGTCACTAGTGTCCTTTTGGGACCTGACAGTGGCTTCAGATGGGTTCGCTCGTACCCCAATTGGGCCTCTGGGAGAAGCTGATATGACGCATCTGTCGCTTTAGGACAGTGCGGCCACTGACTCTGGCATCCGCGAAATGAATCAGTGGCTTCATGCGCTATCTGTGCATCCTCCGTGCACCTAGTGTGTCCTAGGGCAAACTAGGGTGTTGCTGAGGCCTAATCTGCCTTTATCCTAAGGTGGTTGGTTCAAATACCCCAATTGACATTGAGGCAATTTTCTTTGCTGCTGTGTTTCTCCGGGGAACAGCAGTTGAATTTGCTATGTCTAGCCTGTGCTTATGCACTTATGTGGACAGATTGTGAGAGTTTGTGTCATAATGACCAACTCTTTGTGTCCTGGGCTAACCCTTACAGGGATAGGCCCGTTACTAGGCGACGGTTCTCTCACCGAAGGGTAGAGACCATTGCTTTGGCTTTACGAGTCGGAAATTGCGGGCACCCTCTGGGTGCGTGCTCTTTAGACTCAGGGTCTGGCTACACCCTGGGCTGTTTGCTCAAGGGCGTTTCCATCCAAGACATGTGTGCAGCGACGGATTGGTCCTCGCTGCTCACTTTTGTCTGCCTTTACAGGCTAGACGTCTCTGCTCCCAGTGTGGCCCGAGCAGTGCTGGGTGCCCTGCTGAGCCAGAGCTCTACCTGTTAGGTTCTGGTTGGTTTGGTGATTTTCAAGATAAGCTCGTCTGGCAATACAGGAGCTATGATTTCCCATAGTGAGACATCGAACGGAGTGTTATGAATGAGAACTATAGGTTACTTACGTAACCCCAGTTCTCAGAGTAACATGAAGTGAGATGTCTCACCAGACGGCCCTCCTTGCTATGGTGAAGCGAGAAGAGGTGCTTATTTTGAATGGCGCATGCGTCGTGGTGCAAGCTACTTATAGGGGGTGGATTCCCTGACGATGACGTCGAGATCACCCGCCAATCAGAATTGGCGTAAATGAGATTGATGCTTCTGTTTGCTCCGCGATGGGGCGCATCCCATAGTGAGACATCTCACTTCATGTTACTCTGAGAACTGGGGTTACGTAAGTAACCTATAGATTTGGGTACGAAGGAAAAGAGAGAGGGCTTTGTTTTCTGACACTTTGTGAGTTCCCTGACACAGCAGGGACACATATCTATGTATAAAAGACATAAACAAGTGCATTGTGCATGATAGTAGACCTTTAAGACAATATGAAATCTAAGCTGTGTGTGTTTGCCTCACCGTCCATGTCCAGTCTCTGAATGATGACCTCCAGCTCCACCTCGTTTGGCATGTAGCCCAGGGAGCGCATCGCCATCCCCAGCTCCTGCTTTGAGATGAACCCATTCCCATCACGGTCAAACACTTTGAAGGCCTCGCGGATCTCTGCAAAGAAGACAGAAACACACACAGACGTGAGCTTAGGGCAGAGCAGGATATGAAAGTGGGAAATGTTCCACGCACCAAAGATACATTTGTTATGCTGCATCAATGCTTGAGTCATAGTTATATGAGGGTTGGCAGCTGAGGAGAACAAATTCCAACAGCAAAATGACAAAAAAAGGATCAAAAATAAATATCCTCTCACAAAGAGCTGTGATCAGAACAAATTGTTAACATCCTAAAGGGCGATCCCATGCTCTTCTTGTAAAATGTAACCTTTTAGGTCTTTTTGTATCTGCGGCCAAAAGGTTTAATGCCACAAATGACCACAGAAAATGTCTGCTGTCATGCAACGTGTGATAAACTTAATATTCTATAGGGGTTGCATTTCCTATTATCTCATCCGTTCTATAATTCCTAAGAAATAATCTGCCATAAAGATTAAAACATTATACTACCATATCAATGAACTGACAGCATTATGTTCAGTAAGTCATCAAACTAAATTGTCAACAAATGTGACAAATGTATGTTTTTTTATTATTTGTTATTTTGAAGTCTTCTAATTCTTCATGAAGTGGTACTTTGATACAGATACTGATTTATATTGTTAGGATATAAATCAGGAGACTAAAAGGTTGTAGTTAAAGCTGAGTCCTTGAAAGACTCCTGCTTCTCCCCTCTATTCTTTTCTTTTTACCTTTGGAGGATTTGGAATTCATGTTCCGAGGAATAATGGTGGCAAATGAAAGCTTCCAAGTCCGTTAAATCCTCCGCCGTGAGATTATTCTCTTCCCTTCTTCTCATTCCAAGTTTCTCAACCTTGCAGCACACTACCTGGACTAATACTTAGAACTAAACCGTATCTAGAGCAGCAAATATATCTTCCAATGCTGCACTGCGTTTTGATCACGTCTCCTGCGACTCCTCAGACTTAATGGAAGTTCAATACTAAACCACTGGAGTTAACTCGATAATGTAAAACTGGAGTAAGGAGCCTCACGGTACTGGCAGCAGTTAGTTTGAGATAAACAGAAGAGAAACACGAGGGGCCAATTTACCCGTATAAACAGAGATGGCAAAAGTACGCACATCTTTTACTCAAGTAGAAGTACAGATACTCGCATTTAAAAATACTCTGGTAAAAGTAGAAGTACTGACTAAACTTCTTCACTCAAGTAAAAGTAAAGAAGTATGGGCTTCGAAATGTACTTAAATAAAAAGTACCCATAACTACCAGCTGTTTTAAAGAGTACCTGACCTCCCTTTATATTAATAGAACAATAATGTCATTGTTAGCTAATGAATGTTTCCATGCTGAACAACGGCAACATGACAACGTTTTCATTGGTCCCTCTTCTTTAGAGAAGACCAGGAAATGATGGATACACGGATCGTGTTCAAATCAATAGGCACGCAATGACTCTAACTAATAATGATCACGCCACCAAACGCAGATTAAAACTAAAGTAACCAGCCTGTTTGGAAAATGTAAGAAGTATAAAATACAGGTATTTTGTTAAAAATGTAAGAAGTAAAAGTAAAAAGTTGTCAGAAAAATAAGTAGTGGAGTAAAGTACTGATACCAGAAAAATGTACTTAAGTACAGTAACGAAGTATTTGTACTCGACTACTTCTCACCTCTGCGTATAAATTACTGCCAATAGAAAGTCAAACCACAGCTAAATAAAATCCAATCCAAAGGCGTCACAGTACTGGACATGCAGTTTGAACTCTGCCAAAACAAAGTCAAAGATGCCCCCCCCCCCCCAATTCCTCAGTCCAGCCACAGTGCATTTCCCCCTCGTCCTCTGCTTGTTTACTCTTCATGAGGGACTGAATCCCTTCATTAAAATGCAGTAACATCCACCGCCGAGTCACCTACAGTTTAAGACTTGTCACATCTCCGTGTCACGCGCCTTATTACCACACAGAAGTGCAGAGCCGCAGACGAATCTTAAAGTGGAGATTATGCATGGAGTAAATCTTTAGAAAATCACATATTATATATCTCTGTAATCTGTTTGAAACAGAGACCATAAAATACATAATTAAATATTCATATAAGAGTCATATTGTGCATTTGTGAAACGTTTCAGGTAAATAAGGCATTTACCAGAGGTCTGATAGACTGTTATGTTTTAGGTCAAGGCAACGATAAGCTTTAAGTGATAAAGATGTAGAGTGGGCTTTGAATGACTGATACAAAACAAACAGAGCTAAATGATGATGTTAGAAATTGCACAATATGTCTTTGTTAGACAATCACTGACAACAATATCCTTCTGGGGAGGCAAGATAATATTGAGAATTTGAATTTAAATGACTTTCCATTCTTTGTTTGACTTAAATTAGCTCTTATTTAACTGTACGCCATGCACTTCATCAATTCCTTGCAAAGTCTTGGTAAATGGAAATTACCGCTTATGTCATTTACCGGAGTGCAGAGCGGTGAGGAAAAGCCCCGGGACAAACCAGCAGCATGACAGCCTGAGACATATATTTCAAATGCCAAACAAAACGTAAAATACCAATAATGGCAGAAAACAGTGTGTGTCATTCTGAATGTGCGTGCTGTGCTTTAGGTAATAGTTTGCTGTAATCACAAACAAAGAATTGAAAACGTGCCACAGGGATAGGGCTGTCAATCATGTATTACAATAGATTACATCTGGGCATGCAATTTATAAAACCCAGCAGAGTGACATTCACAGCAGCTATTTTTCACATTGCTTTTCCATACAAAATGTCTTACTGGAGGCACAGTTTGAATCATTGAGAGCCTCCAGCTGTGGGGTTTTTTCCTTCGCAGGATGAGATCTTATTGTTTATAGAAAAACAATACCTCAGTTTCCACCTGAGGTCCCTGCTCCATCTGTTTACTTTGGAAACAGGGGCTTTCCAGAACCCCCTGAAAAAAAACATGTTTCTGCCACAGGAGGCAAACACACTCTTAAATAAGGTGCCAAAACAGTTTTATGAAATACTCCGTCTCCCCTGAAAGCTTTATTTATTGATGAAAGGCCAAGGTGAGCAAAACCCTAGACTGTGATTGCTTTATAGTATTTTTGATATATTAAAAAAAATGGTATTGTGTTCAAATAAAATACAGGCACCATTTATAGTAGGATGATGTTGTACTCTGTCACATAACATTTACAGACTATAAATGCTTTAGTGCTGCATGGGCTAGAAATATTATGAATGGCTTATCATGTCCAGGGAGATATACAATCACTAAGCTGCAATATGTAATGCCTTGAGAAAATATAATCAAAACCACATGAAATCTGGACGGAGGATCACTAGAACATAATGCATGATCTTCCAATTTCATTCAAGAGTCTGACTATTCATACACACCAAGAAACGCTTTCTCTTTTCGACCATATGCCATCCACAGACTGCTATCTCACGATCTTATCTTAATTATCTTCAGCAGTAACAGCTATGTTCTCCCATTTTCAATGTATTCTTTGAGCCCAAAAATGGGTCACATCCACTCGTTTGCCCCCCAAGTGACTCTTGTAATTGAGACACTGCTTCTCTTCCAGACCGTGAATAAATGCTCGAGCAAAAACAGAATAACACAGATTTTTGTGCAGGCCTGCGCAGATGACCTGAATTATCCTGCTCAATCAAAGAGAGGCAGTTGGTAACATTTACCAAACTTTCCCATAGTCTTTAAATGTATCAATCTAAAGGGGACAACTTTTCAGTGTCATCTTCCCAAACTATATCATAGAGGTAACATAATAATAAATGAAGCAGGGGATCCAAATATTTTTGCTGGCCACAACATGTAAGATTTGTTCTTTCGAAACGGCTGGCTAATTCCCCCAAATTGTATCAAAGCAATTACAAATGATCTACTGTCTATAATGTTTAAATGCTCTGAATATAATTATTACTTTCAATTGTGTTTTTTATAAAATAGGTTAAAATATTGAAAGAGGTATCAAAGGCCCAGGTGGACGTATTCATATTGCTTGTTTCGTCAGAGCAACAAAACCCCAAGGATAATCATTTTTGAATTATAAAAATCAAAAGAATCCACAAATCCTCACATTTGAAAGACTGAAATTCATATCATTTTGTTGTGTTTTTAAATGTATATTATGATAATCAAAACATTGACCAATATGGTCTTATTCTTATTAGTTTGTTTTTTACAGTTGAAGTTCTTAAAACGTGTTATGACCTTAAGTCTTTATCAGGAAAACGTTGGCAATTATTTGCACTTCATTTGGAGTTGTGTTTTGGCGGCATGTCTAATATTCAATCCCACCTGTAAAATGCTCCACTAAGTTGACAAGCTAGTTGCTAACTTTGTCTAAAATGCCATGTGGTGCTGCTGGTACGATAGCAGACAGTACAATGATTTGTTGCTGGGTATTTTGCTTCAACCAGCTGCTGTGGCTGAAAACTGGGTTGATGAGAGCCGTGAGACTAAACCAAAACAGAAAAACTACAAGGTAGCCCCTAGATTCCACCGGGTCCGTCTGCGGCGCGTTACGGCCGCGACGCGGAGCCCTAACCCCTAGATTCCACCAGGTCCGTCTGCGACGCGTTACGGCCGCGACGCGGCGTCCGTAAGGATAGCGGTCACTCTAGTCAATGGGTGCTATTCCACCACACACGCCGCGTTACGTCCCAGACGCGTCCCAGAAGCGGCTCGGCGCAGGGCTCCTCTAAAATTAGGATGAATCCTATTTTTGTCGCGCCGCAGCCGTAAGGTAATGACGAGCAGGCAGGAAGTGGAACGTTCAGACCATATATAGCATATATACACACACACACAAACTCATTTTGCAGCCCCTATGCCTCCGTAGTCGTTCAAGTAGGAGGAGAAATGCCAGCGTTCTCCTCCGGTTTACAGGCACTGTGTACATTATATATATAGAATAATTATGATGATGAATGCCTTTTTTTTTACCACTAAAATACAGCAACATATCTTTGATTCATGTCGTTTATAACTGGGATATTACAATTATTATTAACTTTGTCTGTACAAAGTAGCCTGCCCAGGAAATATGCCCAAATCAACAAAAACTGCGAGCAGACAGGGAAGACGCTCCACTTCCGACCGGACCAAAACCGCGGCGGAGCCGTTACGCGACGCAGACGGACTCGGTGGAATCGAGGGGTTAGAAGTGTGAAAAACCCTGAGTTAATAGAACCAGTTTAGATGTGATAATTGATCTGTAAAATGATCAATATGTTGCTAAATGGAAACTAGTTGCTATTATTGAAGCAATCTGTGTGCACACAACCTATTGAACTGTAATTGTAATACATAAGCTCCTGTAAGAGTAATTGACCAGCTTGTGTTTGTAATTTCAGCCTCTTTGTAACTGTACAGTTTGTCTGTGTTATAAACAGCCACCTCCAGTCAGAAGGATCCTTACTGGCACTGCAGCACATGGACAGTGGAGATGTGAGGATGCAGGAGCTCCAACTGTGCCATCTTCCTTTGCTTCTCCGACTTCCAACAAGGACTGAAATCAGTGTCCCCATTTCATTTATTTTCCTTCATTCCTGAAGTTGTTATTAATGTCTCTGGCCTCCTTATATCAAATACCACTTGTATTTAATTTTAAGAAGTGGCTGTTGTTGCATCTTTTCTTTTGTCTCTGAGAGCATGGCTCTATTGTGGGGATGTGAATATTTGTGTTGACAGCATGTGGTGTTTGCTTTGATGTAGAGAGGTGCTTGTTGGCCTTCAAAGATGCGTTGCCATGCGGTCCCCTGCGGTGTGATCTGACAGAGGGTGAAAAGCCCATGTTAGAGTTGTGAGCCAAGCATCTGAAGCTGAACTCCCTCAAGAGAAAAGGTGCTCTCCCCGAACACTGTTGTTTATCAATGAAGTGCACTAGATTCTCTCTGAAGCACAGAGACGTGAAGCAGTCTGTGTGCTGTACCCAGCACTAGACAGAGCCAGGAATCATTTGGAAATGGAGCAGACAAATACAAAACGTTTGGATTCATGACGTGTCAAGTATCAATGACAAAGGGCATTATACATCCACTTTTAATGTGGTGTTTTTATTTCGGTTTTTTTCTCTGTATTATTAATTCAAAGAGCAATGATCAAAAAAAAAGGTGGATTTAACTGTTCTGCCTAACAGAACAGAAACGTGCGAAATGGGAAATGTTTACTGGGATTTTCGAGGCATGCCTGAAGCCAAGCTTTACTCCTTTTCAGGGTAAAATTAGCATCAGTGGAAACTTTTGCTAATTACACGCAATGCACTTTGAGCAGAACAGGGTAATGCCTGAGCCATTGTAGCAGTGAAGTGTCCGTGAATGTAATCCGGGGCTTGTTTTTCCGAGCTATAAATCTTCTTTGCCTCAGTTAGACCTGCATCTGCTTAAGGCTGCTTTGGATCGGTAATTGCAGCACACCCACTCTTTATGTAAGACCTTATCAGTGTGAGAAAAACATTGCTTTGCTATGTGTGTTTGTGTGAACTGCCGGCGACTATTTTTAAACACCCATAGCAACCTTAATCCATCTTTAGCTGGATATGGGCCGACTTGGGCAACCGGAAGATTTTAATATTCCCATAACAGGCATCTAATAAGGCTCTGGAGTATTAAAGAGGGGTATATGGTGTCGTCTGTGTCTTAAAGGAAATCCCATGTCTGGGTTTGGCTAGAAGCGTCTCGCATTACGAAATTTGAAGTGCTTACAGTAAACCTCGTCACTGAAATGCTGACACGACCACGGGGAAAAAATGGGAGAAACAGATAGAAAATAAGTTGGGAAGGTCGAGGTGCTTCAAGCTTAATAAGAAAAAATCCTCTGGCCAACTTCTTAAACCCCACTTGACCTTGAACGATTGCAGTCAGCGAAAGGCCATGAAATGATAGCCCATCTCTGTTGCTTTATTCTGGATTTTATTTTCAGAGGCAGAATTATTGATCCGTCTCCATTTGTTTCCCTCCCTCGCTCTTATGTTTTAAAAGTTCTCATCATCACAGCAAGCTGAGCCGAGGCCAATATCCACAAGGCAAAAGAAGCACCTCAAACAAAGGTCACAAGCGAACACTCAAAAGCCTCCACTCTGCAATACGCTCCCTCATCAGTTCCACCACGTTAACGCTACGCACCTGCTCACATATTACTTTTTTCCACGGCTGGATTGTGTTATTCTCTGGTATAGACTTTGCAGCATTGTTCATCAAAGGGAGGAAATATTACTGTGGGGAAAAAGCAATCCACCATCCAGAACTCATCACAGTTAATTTCACAGGTAATAAAGTCTGCTGGATCCACTCCTCAATGGCAATCGATCAAAATGGGAATAAATGACTTAACTTTAACCTACTCGACAGACGTAATTACAGCACTTCATGATATTCTCGGCTATTCTGCACCACGTGTTCCATCAAAACCAAACCTGGCAACAATAAATGTCATGCCAGATTACAGTAACTGATTAACTGAGAATTCATATAAGACTGTGGTTGTTGGTGAAGTATGGACGTCAGAGAAGGTACATTCAGGGGATATTATTGAAACCCCAAGAGAAAACGCGTTATTGCAGATTTCCCATTTCATATCGTTCACATTACTTCAGTTTTCATATTAAGGCAACAGTTTGACATGTTGCTAATGTACTTGCAAAGAGTCAAATTAGAAGATTGACTCCTCTCTCTCGCCATCTTATATAGCTAACGCACGTAGCCACTTAGCTTAGCTTAGCAAAAAAGACTAGAAACAAGGACAAAAAATGTGCCTGACTTTAGCAACAAGTAAAGCTTTGGTTTTATAAGGAAAAACTTTAAATCAATCAAGGCAGGGCAGTATTGGGACATCAGATGGAAAGATAAAAACATTTCCTAAAAAATAATACATTTACACTAAAAATCAACTTACTGTAGCGGCTTCTACAGGGAGAAACAAGATACTTAAAGGGGCCCTATTATGCCTGTGTGACGCCACTACGTAACACTACGTAACACTACGTAACACTAGCGCTTATATTGGCTCAAACACATTGTACCTGATATTTCGGGCCACCTCCAAGCGGTTGACCAATCACAACAGAGCCGGCCAGCTAACCATCAGAGCAGACTGGGCTCTGGTTTCAGACAGAGGGTGAAAATAGGTGCTGCAGCACAGGCAGTATGAGAACAATAAAGAGCTTTTTGAACATTGAATCATATAAACATGTCCCAGTATAGGCACAAAAAAACAAGTATGAAACCTGAAAATTAGCATAATTATTTCAGTTGTTATTAAGTTTAGCAAAAAATATAATCAGAAAATGCACAACATTTGCAACAAAAAAAAATCCTTATTTAAACCTTACACAAGCACTTTCACTGGATAGATTCAACCTGTGGCTCACCAGCTGTGGTGCTGGGTCACTTCCCCCTCTAAGAAACGGCTCATTTCTGCTCACACTCATCACCATCCATGTCAAGTAGAGCTTTTTCATATACCTCCGTCTAATCTAGGTAGTGATATAACAGAGGGTGCCATTTTGAAATACATTGCTGCTTGTATGTCTGTTTAGCAAGACTGCGTAAGAAGACTCTTCATCATGCAGGTACAGCGAGTGCAGTTCAGGATTGAGTGGAGTGACGGGAAGATGTGCAAAGTGGGAATTATTATTCTCTGCCCTATTATATACAAAAGATGTCCCCACAAAACATATGTGTTATGTCACGAACCACATCCTTTTCCAAAATGGATGAATGTATTCTTCCTGTATTGATTGTGTTCCTGTTATTCCTTCTGTGTTTCATAATGATTTTCAGGAAAGCCCCTGAAGCTGTTCAGGCACTCAAACGGATATTTCTCTACGGATCCGTCACCTTCCCTCCACATACAGTACATGCAACATTAAGTCACGACCCTGCTTCAGAGTTTTAATAGGAAAAAATAAGTCAAAAATCTAACAGTCCTGAGGTCAAATTCTGAATATGTTGCAGGCTTTAGATGTAACGTTAGAGTAAGTTAACTATTACAGCTGTCAGTGCTGTTGATGCCGCATCTCCTTCTTTCTGTTTTTAATCACAAGCCGTCTCAGTTATGAACTGATGTTGCTAGAATTGTACTGTCAAAAAGGATTTGAAATCGAGGGATTGAAAAAGTAATGGAATTGGAAATCACTATATTGTTTCAATTTTATTTCAGAGAGAGAGTCATTTGATTTAAAACTCATCTCTCTTTCTGTAGGAGGAAAGGAAAAGCTCTCACCTATGCGAGACGAAACCAACTGCTTGTTTAGGGGATCCAATTTAAGAGTAAAATAAGGTGGGATGTTTTGGAAGACAACAATCATTTAACTGATTTTGGATTCCTGGGAGAGAGACATTCTAATGGCTGTCAATAGCTGAAGTTAAAAGAAGATACAAATAAGTGTTTTTTGTACACATCTGGATCGTTTGCACACTCCACACTTGTGAAAATGAGCCAGCATCTCCAAACCATCTTAGCAGCATATGTTTTAAAATGGTCGCAGTTGACCCCTTGGAAGTTCACCCCCACAACGCCCACTGATTCTGCACCAGCAATACGTTATGTGCATAATTTCTGTCTTGCCAAGCAGATGCCGGTATCTTTAAATATCTTCATTTGTATTCATGTAAGTATTTCCAAAGGAATGGAAGTCAACCCTCCACCTCAGGGCGAACGAATGAGTCAATGTTTTCTACTGCAGCTACAGTAGGAGTCGAGCAGAAACATCAAGATCTCCTCACAGGCAATTTATGCCATTAGGAACGTGGTGGTGTCAGTGATTTTTTGGGAAGCTGTCAGTCAAAGTGATTTGCAAAGTCGCAAAACTCTGCCAAGGGAGCGACTTAAAAATGTTGAAAAAGAAGCCCTGATAGCATGTTAAATGTTTTACTACAGATAGCGCACTACTTTCCAAAACACAATGCAGAGTGGAAGTTGGAATATCTCGTAAAAATATTCTTAAAGGCATATTTACGACTCAAGGGAAAAACCCACCCAAATGAATCCAGTCCACAAGCCAGGAGCACTGACTTTCAGAGTGTCACCATCCAAACTATGTGAGAGTTACTGGTTGTTTCTTCAAGGTTTATCAAACCTCACATTCCTGCCCCAAACAAGTTTATTTTTCTTTGAAATACTTTGGACTTAAGCTATTTGCCAGGCATATAAACTACATGTATCATTTGTTTAGGAGGTCTGCATGTTTCTGGTGACAAATGATCTAACCCAGGGGTGTCCAAACTACGGCCCAGGGGCCAAATGCGGCCCGCCGGCCACTTTGAATCGGCCCTCAGCAGATTCAAAAAGCATAATGGAATATGGTCCATAAATGAGACTTGTGCTTGTTAGTCAGGTTCATTATAACTTGATTTTAACTTTTGTGGGATTTTTGTGGGGATTTGCTAAACTATACATTTTTGGAAAGGGTATTGTATAAGGATTCAGAAAATCCATGTTTCCTTTTGCCCAGATGTCTATATGGCGGCCATATTGGAATTTCCAAAATGGCCACCGTAAAATGTAGGTTTTGTAATATCTCGGCTTCTAAATAAGCTGGAACATTGATTTTAACTTCTAAACCTACATTTCCAGGGTCAAGGAATCCAATGGCGGTAGTTACAAAGGTAAAACATTTTACAACATTAACCCTTCGATGCATGAGTCGGTCGAAAATGACCTGTGCAGAGTTGTTGACTGAGCCACACTGACGGTGAGCCAGAATATCATGTATGTGTTCAAATACAGTGCACAGGTAAAGTACAAGTCAAACAGTGAATCAGCATCATTTAGGTCACCCCATGCACGACAGAACCCACAGGTTTTGGGACTGGCACTGACTATCCACCATGACACACGCAACAAGAAGCTGATGAATCTGCTCAATGCTCATGGCTACTCTGTTTCACATGGTCGTGCCCTTCTCATGGAAACTGCTCTGGCCAATGCTGTTGTAGAAAACACCAGAGCGCACCAAGGCCTCTATGTACCACCATTCCTGAGGAAGGGGACCTTTGTGTTTTTTGCAGCAGATAACACAGACTTTGCCGAGGACACTCGTGATGGGAAAGGAACCACCCACGGGACGATCACTGCAGTGTACCAGAAGAGTGATCCTTCTAAAGAACCTGTTGCAGAGCCTCTCATCATAGGTGATGCACAGAGTCTATCAGTCACTCCCTACCATGTAGACATACTTCACTGTGACAAGCCAAAATTCCTCTATTGCCAGAGGTGGCACACGAGTGGTCAACTCTGTTGACTGTGATCATGCAAGCAAATCAGCTGAGGAAGTTGGCAGTTGGGGAAGATCACCCCACAGTCATTACCTTTGACATGGCCCTCTATGAGAAGGTGGTGCAGCACCTAGATGCCAGACCTGACCTGAAACAGATGGTTGTTCCCAGACTGGGTGAGCTGCATGTTGTCATGGCTGCCCTCAGAGCTCTTGCTGCCTCCATGGAGAACTCGGGTATAGATGATGCCTGGATGGAAGCAGATGTGTATGGTCCTGCCACAACAAGGCAAATCCTGAAATGCACACACTACAAGCGAGCTCTCCATGCCCACATCTACTCGTATGTAGCACTCTATGAAATGGCTCTGGAGGAGTTCTTCAAGGACAACCCACAACTGAAATATGTGTGCCTGAAGGCAACAGAGGGAGTAGAAGCTGCCTGCTCGGAGGGTAAAGACATCGGGGCTGAATCTGTGAAGCAAGTCAACAGGACCCTCCTGGAAGCCACTGCTGAAGTCATCACAGCATTCCAAGAATGGGAGGAACAAAAATCCCAGCATGCGATGTTCAAGGCCATGATGAGCTACCTACATCGGGTGGAAACAATCCTGTTCTTCGTAGCAGCAACTCGGAATGCTGACCTTGAACTCCATCTGCAGGCTGGAGAAGCACTGAGCAAGCTGTTCTTTGCCATGGATCGCATCAAGTACAAGAGACTCTGGCCAAGATACATCGCAGACATGCATGACTTGAGGTTGAGGATCAATCACCCTCAGACCTAGGAGGAACTACACTGAACTAAAATATAAACGCAACACTTTTGTTTTTGCTCCCATTTTTCATGAGATGAACTCAAAGATCTAAAACATGTTCTATATACACAAAATAACCATTTCTCTCATGTTCACCAATCTGAAAAAATCTGTGAGCATAGTGAGCACTTCTCCTTTGCCGAGATAATCCATCCCACCTCACAGGTGTGGCATATCAAGATGCTGATTAGACAGCATGATTATTGCACAGGCTGGCCACAATAAAAGGCCTCTCTGAAACGTGCATTTTTGCTTTATTGGGGGGGGTCCGAAAACCAGTCAGTATCTGGTGTGACCACCATTTTTGCCTCACGCAGTGCAACACATCTCCTTCGCATAGAGTTGATCAGGTTGTTGATTGTGGCCTGTTAGGGTTAGGGTTAGGTTTTGTGTTGGGGTAGTCTTGAGTAAAATGTAGGGTTAGGGTAAACCCTAAACCCTTAGGGTAATGTTGTGAATCGAGTGGCCCTAACCCTAACAGGCCACAATCAACAACCTGATCAACTATATGTGACCCGCTCTATCGAAATCAGTCGGAAGTCGCAACGGCTCATTTAAAAATAAACGTGGATTTGCGTAAAAAACTATTTTTTCGGGGTTCGGGTGTTTTGTTTGATTTTAAATAAACAAAGTCTTGGCTTTCAGAATATGAAACTTTTATTTCCAAAATCACACGATAAATACATATTTGAAGCTTGTAAAGGGAAGAAGACAGCTCTCCCTCGCCACTCCGCTGTTCCGCAGCGCAGCTCCCCCTCCCTCCGGCTGAAATTATGAATGTAAGGTGTATAGTAATCATAGATAACACGGCAGGGTCCGTTAAAGTTTGTTTTCATCTGATTTAAATTAAACAAAGGCTTGGCTTTCAGAATATTAAACTTGTTTCGGCAAATTCAGATGATAAATACAACTTTGAAAGCTTGTAACGGCATAATTACAAGCGGAGAACGGAGTAACTTGGCGTCACAGCAGGCAAAACAACAGCCGGTGTTTCTCGTGAAAATACACACAAATGCAAAATTACACAACCACACACACACGTATACACACACACACTCGCGAGCCTCCCCCAGACCAGTAATCCAAACGAAAATATCTTCCCTCCGTAGTATTTTTATCATTTGCTCCGCTAATAATCAGTCAGATCGATGGATTCCAGAGAAGAGGAAACTTTAAAGGCTTTTTTCTCAAAATGATGACTCGGTGACAGTCATTATATAATGTGACATATTTTGCTTAATATTTGGAGTACAAAAACAATCCTGATATCATTAGAAAGCTAGGAATCTGCTCTTTCCAGCAGTGTATACAACTCAAAATGTGTCTTCGGGTCAATGCGATTTCGATGGAGCAGGTCTCATATGCGAAGGAGATGTGTTGCACTGCGTGAGGCAAATGGTGGTCACACCAGATACTGACTGGTTTTCAGAACCCCCCAATAAAGCAAAAATGCACGTTTCAGAGTGGCCTTTTATTGTGGTCAGCCTAAGGCACACCTGTGCAATAATCATGCTGTCTAATCAGCATCTTGATATGCCACACCTGTGAGGTGGGATGGATTATCTCGGCAAAGGAGAAGTACTCACTATCACAGATTTTTTCAGATTTGTGAACAATATTTGAGAGAAATGGTTATTTTGTGTATATAGAAAATGTTTTAGATCTTTGAGTTCATCTCATGAAAAATGGGAGCAAAAACAAAAGTGTTGCGTTAATATTTTAGTTCAGTGTACATGCAGGTAATATATCTGTCACCAAGAGTGTCATTCCCGGCTTTGTGTCTGTTGACAGAACCACAGAGCACCATGAGCTTGGGCCAAGTGCAGTCACATGGTACAATCGACAAGATCAAGGCAGCCATACTCAGTCATGGAAACCCCTTTATCACTGAAGGTGACAAGCTGTACAATGTAATCGCACTTGCCTACATCCCAGATGAGTATGTACCACAGATCTTGAATGCTGATGTCACTGGCAAGAAGTTGTATGAAGACTACATGTCAGAGCGGATCAATGGAGATATCAGCCTCTGGGCGCCTGTGAAGAAAGTGAACAATAAGATGTTCCTGTCTGGGAACAAGAAGATTACAGTGAAACTCAGAGACAATACTGTGGATCTGAAGGAGACCAAGGACCTGTTTGCAAGGCTGATGGTACTTGCCAGGTCAAACCGAGACATCAACCAGAAAGAGGCCATAGGAAACTATGAATTTACTCAAACACTAAGGGCACTGTTCGCTTCTAATGGAACAATCCTGCCATGCCATGACAAGTCCAAGTTAATCAAACTCCTTGAGAAGCTGACAAGAGAAGATGTGCCCATGAAGACCATCAGCTGCCTCAAGCTGGAAGTACTACCCACCAAGATGCAATGGATACAGGATTCACAGACACCACATCTACTGATAAGCCAAGTCGAAAGATAGCACTGGTGGACGGCATGGTGCTTCTGCAGAGGCTGAGCAAAAAACCAGCCACTGTAGTGACAGTCAAGGATCTGAGTGGCTGCTTCAATGACAGACTGATGTCACTAACAAGAGATTATGATGAAATCATCCTTGTGTTCGACACATACAGGACAGATTCTCTGAAGAGTGCAACCAGAGATAAACGAAGACAAGGAAAAGCTATCCAGTACCAAGTCAGAGATGACACCAACATCAAACACATCCCACTGAGCAGGTTCCTCTCTCATGACCAGACAAAGGCCGATCTGACTGACTATCTTGCAGCCAAAATTCTAGAATACAACAGGGAATCCTCCAAGCTGATCATCACGTCAGCTTCTGGGAACACTAGGAGCAATAAAGACCTGCTCTTTGAAGAAAATAACCACGAAGAAGCAGACACGCTGCTGATCCACCAGGCTGTGCTGGCATCACACCGAAACCCAGCTGATGCACAGTTGATGTTCTTCTCACCAGATACAGACATTCTAGTGCTAGTCACAGCAAACTATGATCTCTGGCTGAAGAACACATCGATTTTGATGGCCTCTGGTGTTGTGCAGATTGAACCACCGTGGCGAGCTCTAGGTAAAGAAAGAGCAAAGGCATTGCCAGCTTTCCATGCATTCACTGGGGCCGACAACACAGGCAGGTTCTCCCGTATAGGCAAGGCAACCTGGCTGCAGATCTATTTAAAAGCAGATGAAGATATTATCAATGCTCTGCAGATGCTTTTGGATGAAGCAGAAGTGGCAGAAGGAATGCTGTCCACTCTGGCTTCCTTTGTATGTGCAGCCTACTCACCCAAGGGTATCAACATAAAGACAATCCCTGAACTATGATGGCATCTGTTCTGCAAACACAGGGCAGAGAGTGACAAGCTCCCTCCAACACTTGGAGCTCTGAAGCAGCATATATTGAGGGTCCATGTCCAAACCAGGGTATGGGCACAGGCAGCCATTGCTCTGCAGGATCCGCAGCTGGACCCCCTGCACAATGGGTACTTCAGAGACTCGGATGGCATGAAACCAACGACCACAGAGGTCCTCCCAGCTCCAAAGGCCATCATTGAGATGGTCCAATGCTAATGTAAATCTAACTGTTCTTCTGGAAGATGTTCCTGCAGAGCTAATGACTTAGCCTGTACTGATATGTGTTAACCTGAACTCAGTTTGATCAGTTAATGTCAATTATCTGTTAAGTTAACTGTTAACTCAATAAAAGTTATGTTAACATGCAGTTTAGTGAGTTCTACCTAATTATTGTTTTCACCATTATATTCCTTGATCCTGAAAATGTGGGTTTAGCAGTTCAAATCAATGTTCTAGCTTATTTAGAAGTCAAGATATTACAAAACCTACATTTTATGGCGGCCATTTTGGAAATTCCAATATGGCCCCCATATAAACACCTGGGCAAATGGAAACAGGATTTTCAGAATCCTTATACAATATCCTTTCCAAAAATGTATAGTATTGCAAATCCCCACAAAAATCCCACAAAAGTATATACTGTAGTGAACCTGTCTATGTCCTGTATTGTACTTCTTAAATAGACATTTAAACATATATTACACAGTAGTTTTCATGTGTAAATAAGCTCATTTTCAATAAGTTCAGTCAATTAAAGTCGAAATGTCTTTTTTACCAATCTAAGTTGATAAGAAAAAAGCCCAATACCTTATTTGTATAACAAGCTTGAAATATACCCTTCCTATTTGCTCTTATTATAAGCAATCTGAGGCTACTTTTTTAAAGAATGAGTTGCTGTACCTCTAGTGAGTGGCCCAGCCCTTCGTATATTTTTCTGTATGTGTCCCTCTGTGAAAAAAGTTTGGACACCCCTGATCTAACCCCATTTGCTCAATTACTCCTTTGGTGGACTGATTGGTATGCTAATTTTCATACATGTGTTTTGTAAATGGAGGTTTTTCATAGGCTCAGGATACCAAACCTGCACTGTCACTGGAGATACAACATGTGACAATGCCAATGCCGCTTAAATCGTTTCTCTCAGCGACACTAGGACACCCATCTCCACTACAAACCCTGCAATTGTCACTGAAAGGAATGAAATTGAGTAAACATGGTGATTGCCAGCCTATAGTCTATTATTCAGTAATGACAAGGCAGACCTTCCCGCCATTGCTTATATCACAAAGCAAATGAAAGAGGGTATTATTCCAATCACTTCCTGTTTCTAACATCTCAGCTTCCTGTCTCTCTGGGTAACAACTCAATATGTGTTTGATCTGGAGACAAGAAGAAAAAAGAAGCCCCTTCACCACGAGCATTAACAAATGGAACGATTACTTTGTGGGCGCAGTTGATTCTAAATATTGAAGACAGTTACTCAACTATTTATAATGCTCCTTGGGAGATGTGTCCCTGCTGGAGCTCTGTGACAGTGGCTTGGGAAACACTTTGTTTCCTTGACAAAGATTTAGAGAAAGCTCTCAGGCCCATCCAAACACACTGGAATTGGAACTGAGAGAGGGAAAAATAACTAGCATTGATATATATGCAACTTTCGGTGTATTGACATTTAGATTTAAAAATCTGATCTGCAGAAAAAAGGTTCCATACAGTAATTGCTGCAAGTGTATTAAATGACTAAGACATCATTTAAATGACTATGTTTTTATTGACAATGAAATAAAATACAAGCTTTTGTCATTTTTCTTTTCTTCTGTTTATTAAAGAAATGCTGTGTTCACACTAGGTTCCAAATTAATACAACAGTGGTTTTGGCTTGAGGTGAGGTGTATTCAAAGTATTCCTATTGAGACATAGAAAAAAAGTCTGATTACACAAGCCTCACTCTGGGACCCTTTACAAATGCTTTAGGCTCATCCCTGGGACCATTCTGAAGCTGCCTCCAATATGGCTGTTGTTAGGCATTGTGGAAATGGGCTTCCCACCTAATTCCACCTGCAGTGATATTGACCCTGCGCTTTGTGTGTGTGTGTGTGTGTGTGTGTGTGTGTGTGTGTTACTGGTGGAGGAGGTCTAAACTATATTAAGCTCCTGTAATATGACAAACATTTTTTTCCGTCCCTCTGTGTAGGAGGGGAAATGGAGAATATGGAGTCAATTTATGCTCGAATTGCCGAATATTCAGGTACTTGTGCAGGCACACACACACACACACACACACAGGCTTAAAAGGCATCAGAAAAACAGCATTTTGTTCCAATTATAGCTTCGACAGTCTTCTCAGAGTCGCAAAGTATGGTGCCATTGGTCTAATCCCTGGGCTGTCCAAAGGCAGTAATTGAAAATCAAGTCCTTGGCTATGTGTGCCAATAAGGCTTGAGCCTTCTGTCCCTATACCTGCACTCACACACACACATATTCACTAATGTGCAATTTCGTTTGGTGACAAAGCCCTGTCTCCCTGACGGCTGAGCTGATGTATGTGACACTTCAGACTCCCAGGCAATTCGTGTCCGTCTCTCAAGAGATGCGAGTGACGACGAGACACGGACTGACGCTACAGCAGTCAAACGTCACTGCAGACTAAATCCCGTCCACAATCAATTGAGATTGATGAATGCAAATAACAAGTTAGAACTTATTGACATTTACAGTATCCAGGAAATTGGTTTGGGGACCTACAGCACACTGATGTCTGTGCACAACTAAAAACTAATAGTTGCAACATTTCCCCTCTTTAAATGTTATTTTCTGACCTTATAAAATCTCATTATGTGGAAAGGTTTAAAGTGGTTCGCTTTACTGCCTACAGGGCTTACACATTTGTGTGGAAAATATCTGAAAGCATAGCTGGTACATTGAATTAGGAAATATTTTAGTTTGATTCTTAATTATATGCACTATAAATTAATACAATTTGTTTGGGTTGGAAGTCATTCAAACACAAAGAAGGATATATTTTGTTATCCTACGTAGATTGCAATGTTTCATCTCCCTATTAGACCGCTCTGCTATAAAACTCCAACAACTCTAAAATCCTAAAGAATCATTTGGGATTACTGCGGCAATGCTGCTTAACTATCAACACCATGGAGCATATTAATATGATATTTAATTACGTTTTACAGCTGACCCAGAGCAAAAGTATTGCAGGCTTACTCACTTTGGACACAGTTAGTTTAAGAGCCTCTTCATAAGAAATACATTCTAATATCCTTAAGTATGAAGCTTATAAAATAATCTAAATGGAGCTCCTAAAGGGACAGAGTAACATGTTCTTAATCTGAAGTCCAAAAAAAAGAAACTGAATGTATTATGCAATGCTTGGGAGGAAATGCGTTATGATCCCAGCTGCTCGCTTGTAGCACTGTCCTCCATCTTTGAGCAGCTGAAAATAAGATAAGGGTAAAGGAAGGAGTGTTTCCAAAAGATAAAACATTTCGTTTTGAAAGCACAAATCTTGGCCACATAGCGAAGTATTTTATGTCTCTGATTTTGAGCCAGTAATCAACCAAATCAATTGTTCCTATTGTCTCCTTTATGGCAGGAAAAGCTGTGAATCTCAGTTACACTCTTGACAACAACAACACTCAATCTCCTTTGCCTTTCATTTCTTACCTCTTACACAACCTGTAAAACATCCGTAAAGCAGGATCACTAATGCCCTGCAACAGCTGAAAAAAGCCTCTGTCGCTGCTGTTAACTGTGCATTACCCCGGGCTTTCCTGTTCTCTGCGCAAAGCATCCCATCTCTACTCAAGTCAACTGCCACTATAGTTGAGCTGCAAAGCCATGGCTCACTTTTTTTGCACCTGAGTGACTGCAGCAAGGCGGCACAAGCGGATTTGACTAAAGCCCATGTCACACTGTCCCGAAATTGACACCAGATGGACACACGATAAAGGAAATGTTTAAATTCGGCTCTGATCGTAACAACATCGGGCCATTCGTGAGGGCATCCTAAGCCATCGTATGACCGCCGGTGGAGTTTCTCAGGCTCCGGCAGCAACTTCGTGAGCGGTGGCAAAATCTTTGGCATGCCAAAAAATTCCCGAAGGTTCATTTTCGTGTTGAATTCGTGTGTCCATTTTACCCTTCATAAGGCCTGCGTGAGGGCATCTTCTCAAATCGTGCATCTTCGTCTTTACTTCGTGTGATCATTGTGCCATCGGGCATTTTTCGCTTCACGAAGACAATACGAAGGAAACAAGAAGCTGCCCGATTGTACTAGGAAGGCAACACGACTACGTGAAGTATTATAGTACGATGACATCGAGATTGCATTTAGTGCACAATCATGTAAACATATTATGTAAATAACTCAATTTGTGTTTTGTGAAACTGAAAAGGATATTACATTGTTGTTGTTACTTTCGTTGCAGTTGTATGTCTTAAATGTTTTATTTAGATGCTTTTATTTTGAAGGCGAGTTTACGCTGTTGACAGGAAGTTGTTGTTGCTATGGAAACAACATGACGGAGATAAGTAATATCTTCTAATCTACATATAAAGACGGAGAAAGTAAAGAATAAAGTGTATGTTTAAATGTTAGCACCCCCCGAAGAGGCACAAGCTCTTACGTTCTGGTGTCAATTGCGGGACAGTGTGACAGAGGCTTAACTGAAGTCAAAATGAAGTGCTGTCTGTTTATTTCACCCCAAAGCTGTCTGTAAATTAAAGTGGGAGAGTGAAGAGGAAACTGATATTTCTCATTCCAAACAACCAAAAGCATCAATATTATATCAATAATTTTTCAAATGATGGAAATAGGACACATCCATCTTTTTTTCCATGCTTCTGCTGTGCACAAAATACATTTCTGTCACGCATGGACTCTGTGCACTGGAAATCAAGTTTGAAAATAAAGGCCTGAGTGATGCAACGCTGTAATCATGGGCATGACATCGTGTAAAGATCACTTGCACTGACATGTTGACACTTCCCTTTCATCACAGGCTCAGTGTGTTTGTTGCCAAAGAAAGAGAACGAAAAATAAAGCTATAGAGAAATAAAATACCAAAAGGCACATTTGTACTTAAAAACAGCCTTGTGTATTAGGCACCCTTTCTTGTTGTCTTCTGGGTGTTTCCTCTGCTGAGTTAGTTCTGAAACAGGTGTTGTGCAAAATGCATTGAGGCCGTTCAATAAGCACTCTTTTTTTTCTGCTGAAAACCAATTAGCCTCTTCCACTCAGCTTGTTTGAATTCATACCAACCATTAATACCTTTCCCCCACAGATGCAGACCTCTTTATGAGTGTGTGCGAGACAAAGGAGTGTGTGTAATTTCACATTTGCGCAGCTTCAGGTTCAATTTACAGTTCATTTCTGATTTTTCCCCGGGGGAAATTCTGCACCCTGACAAGATTTCTCACAAGACCCAGCTTGTCTGTAACTCACACTTAATGCATGTCAGTCAGAGCCTAAAAAGAAAAACACCACTTTGAAAGACATGTGTGCAAATTGATCTCTCTGAATCTGTCCAGCAAAGTAGAGCAATCTGTCAAAGTGTGTTTTATTCCCAGACAATGTGTGCATTATTACGGTACCAAGGATGAGAGGTGCAGTGAACAGATCATTCACCAGGGATACCTTACAGTGTCACCGCAATCAAAACACTGCAAACGCGCAATAACCTGTCATATCACCTGCTTTGGGACTTGAACAGTGTCCCGGGGCCACTGCAGGATAATGTGCAGATGTCGCAGGTTCACATCCCTGTGCTGCAGGCCTGATTATTCTCAGGATGCGTAAACAAACTCATTTCTCAGAATTGTTGTGCTTGTTTAAGGGTGATTATTTTTGATGATAGGTGACACTGCGGTGCCTTAGATACTGAAGGTGTATTAAGAGAAAGATCATTTTAAGACAACTTCTTTTTAATCTAGAGATGTTGAATCATACAAATGTTTTACTGGATAAAATGGACTATCAAACTTTTCTGGACCATCAACAAGTATTTGTGTCCGGACCCAATGGGAAAATCAAGCTTCCTTGAACCAAATATCCTGTTATGAGCTTCTGCTTCCAGTTACAGCCAATGCATCACTGCTGTTTTCAAGAAGCAACACTTTCAGGCAAGAAAGGTTGAAGGGGGGCTTTCTGTTATTAACCAAATCAGCTACACCTTGAGGGCATATGACCTTTGGAAGGAACCCATATGTCCAATCAATGAGACATTGAAACACATATTTGATATCAAAGTGGGTGACTCATTGTAACACTCTGTTTCATATATTAAGATCAGGACATTGTGAACATGTGCAAATTGTGGTCTGTTTAAGAGGGAAAATCTGGATTTCTGAGCGCTGTCCAATGTGCTGATCTGTTTGAATGAGCCCCACCACATACACTGTCACTACATGAGCCTGCTGTGGATAAACAATTCACAACGGCCGTGCGCACCCTCAGGTAAACGGGAACAGGTAACATCTCACCTTCAACCTCGTCTTCGGGCAGGTTCGGCGGGGCTCTGTAGGCGAGGAGGTCAGGGATGGTGCAGATCCCCCGGTACATCAACGTGGAGGAGACTGGGTGCATCGGCATGACTGCGACCTTTAGGTGCCAGCTGCGCCCTCCTCATACAGAAATGTCTAAAGAGAGGATCCCAACTTCCCCCCACGGTCACCGAGGGAAGGGAGAAGCGAGTCCATGGATGGGGGGAGAGGGGTGAGGTGGGAGACGGTGGATACCGCAGCGAAATCTTGCTTTTGGTCAATGACTGGAGAGCAGAAAAACAATGTCTTACCTCATTGCAGTTTGATTATTTGCTTTAAAATGTCTTGACACAAAGTCACTAGATACAAAAAAAACTACCTCAGGCTGAGACTGTGCGCTAACACATTCATCTCCTTTGACAATCTGAGCTAATAAGCGTAGGTTTTTAGTCTATTACTTTTCAACCGATACACAGATTTATAGGATGTCAAGACACCGGCTGTTTGCGTTTTTAGTCTGCTGCTAGCGAATTCATGCATCCACTTGTTGGATACGTGCGCTAACTTGACGCACTCCGTCTTCAAGATCCAACCACCTTCATATAATCCACAGAAAAGACGTGCTACACCTAAAAAAAATGATTTGGAAATACTCTAAAAAATATGAACGTGTCTCTCGTAAAATGACAAGATGACCGGTCAGCGCGATCCATAAGAGACAATAAGTGCTCGCTCGCTCTTAGTTGGTCATGGATACGGGGGCGCGTTGCGATCCAGTTGTTCCATTTTCAGTGGAGGAGTGTTTTTTGTGAAAGGAAGCTCTCTATGTGGATCTGATATCCTCTGTTTCCCTCGCCCGCCACTCTGTCTCTCTCATACATAAGTATGCACACACACTCTGTATGTGTGTGCAATCCCTCCCGCATAACACACATCCACCCTCCCTCCTCTTCTGTCTCTCTTTTTGTTCAATTTCTCTCCCCGTGCACTTACTCACCGGTGTTAGACCGCAAAGTGGGATTGCTGATCATATGGTGTATGGTTTCCCTCCCACTGAGCCGAGGCTATGATAAAAAATGAATCCAACGCCATTGGCTTGATTTGAGGTTCCATATGGCTGATGATCAGGCACTTATTTGAAGTTTTTCTATGACGTAAACCCGCATCTGCAGCTGAGGTGATTCACAAGTATTTTATAGATCGTGAGACAGAAAGAAGAAGGTTGGAAATCTTTAACCACTATCTGAGGAAAAAAACTGTTGCACATTTCAATGTGCATGTTTGGCCGATGTAAAGTCATGTTGAAAGGATCATATCATAAGTGATATGATCCATTTTTTATCCGGGGAGGTGGTTTTCTTAGTATCTTTGTAATTACATTTTTGTATCATTTCATATTCCAGCTATTCCTCAAAAAACACGTTTTGGATATCATGCCATTCAAATTTAAGATTTACATTTTAAGAAATTGTAGTTTTTGTATTACTACCCCAAGCTTCCATAAATGGGTCAAAATGCAATTTTCTTTTTTTTTCAAAATGTAAAAAAAATGAAAACTTAAATATAAAATATTTCTAGTGTGAACTAAAATATAATACTAAATATTATACAAGTGATTTTTCTTGACCAAAATGACAAAAATGGCATAAAAACACATATTATTCTAATACGGGTCCTTTTTTACCCAGAGTGTGGATCCAGTCACTCGTGCATCTAAGGGTTAAAAGAAGTTGTCAGACAGCTTTCAAAAATGTCTTTCTTTTATTTCTTTTAAACAGGGTCCCTACAATGAAATATAACTATGGGACCTCCATCCATCCAATTGTCTTTCTAAAATTATTTCTTAAATACTCCTGCTTTATGGATAACACAACATTTGATGTCCT
This sequence comes from Gobionotothen gibberifrons, assembly GCA_943591055.1. Taxonomy (NCBI): domain Eukaryota; kingdom Metazoa; phylum Chordata; class Actinopteri; order Perciformes; family Nototheniidae; genus Gobionotothen; species Gobionotothen gibberifrons. The sequence goes on along the minus strand of CALSBZ010046654.1, from coordinate 2,171,872 downwards.
GGCTATATCTTCACATCTATTCTATTTATGGAATTGTTTTGAGGAACTTTGTTATAATAAGATATACACTTTACATGGCTAACACTTCTATCTCTTTTGCTTCACTGTCATCGCTCTCATGACACATTTTTCATCTGCAGCAGGCACGGTTTTCAGAGACTCTAAAAAAGGTTTAAGGGTTGGACACACAGCGAAGAAATCAACAGACAGGTGTATGTGCTTAGGGTAAAATATCTTTATATATAAATACATCCAGGAAATGTTAGGGCCTTACTCCTAAAATATGCCAGTAAACTCATGCCCCTGAAAGATTATTTATAAACTTCAATGTCAGAATTGGTTATAAAGTCCTTGTAATAAACCCTAAAATACACGGCCACTGAGTATTATTATTCTCCCCATATGTAAAAATGCATTGTGCTGGCTGGCATGTTCTACTGCTCCACAGACCATTGGTCTATGTAACAGAGTCAGCAGTGTCAAACCACCGCTGGCTAGACACAAAAAGGGCACGACCAACTTTGTATCCTCGGGTGACATGGGCCACCTTTTATCCACCTAAAGCCCTCTCAACAGGATGGAACTTTGAAGGTCAGACCACTTTCACAACTCAGTACCTGCAGTATTCAGACTCCGATACGTCACAGGACCTTTTGTCACCATGGAAATGTTTAATGATTGCCCCCTGCCAGGCTAAGGTCTCTCAGGTTCTGGTTATACACTCTCCGTTGTGTGTGAGAGGTGAGCTGTTGTTAAGACTGGTATTAGATAGAAACTGATCGTTATGGCCACACTTTCTCACTCTGATGTTTGGTCACTAAATGCTGCTGTGGCTGCAGATGAGAGGATGATTAAGAAAACCAAGCAATATCCACCTGAATAAAATACATATACACATTGTAATTTGAATTGGTAATGAAGTAAGTAGAATATAAAATGCACATTTGTGTTATTTTATACTTAGCATGAAGTACACTAGAAACAAATGTCCACATTAACTCAGCAGGTGCCAGTCTGAATCTATTAAGTGGACCTGAACATGTTCATTTAAAAAACCCAAAGTGCAAAAATGGAAATCACTCCAAAGAGTTTTGAAGCCAAATGATTACACAGTTGAGTCACAAGTTGAATCTTTCGCTCATTAAGTCCCAGATTTCCTTCATTCACCATGCACCCCCCTGCAGCACTCTGGCAGAAAAGTCTTTCTGCTTTCATCTGCTCATAAGTTTCTCTCTCCAAGACTGGAAGGGGTAAATTCAACCCTAAAACTCATTGTGGATTCAAGTGCAGAACTACTTGTGCTGCAAAATGGGTCATTTTGAATGTGATGACAAATAAAGGACCCATTTTGTTGTTTGAGCAAAGCAGAACAATCAATGCTGGCTCGCCTGACTTGAAGACTTGTAGTCGATTCTGTGTTTTTGTCAGGAGTGTTTGATCTTATTCTCTGCTTTCCCTTACATCAACATGTAATGGTTTTGAGGGAAGTGCAGCTAACTGTTAAGAGAACAACATACATTCTTCTAAAATGTTGTTTATCTAGACATCAGGCAGACACAAAGTCATTAGCATTCATTTAAAGTGATGATGTGTCTGGTTAATCTTCACTCTCATTTTGACTTTGTTTTGGTCTCCTCAATCTTCCAAGGGATGTTTTGTTCAAGAGCCTTCTAAAATGCTCTAGTAGCAGTTGTTTGGTGATTGGCAGGCCTTGATTGATTCAGCAGGCCTTTTTGTCTAAAAAAAAAAAAAAACTGGTGATATCAGTGACAGTTAATCAAAACAGTACATTTGCCGGAAGCAAAACCAAAACAATGAGCTGATAAATGATAAAACTCTCCATAGAGCAGAGAGGAACTGCAGCACTGGGCAATAGTTTTCTGTGGCTTCGAAAAGTAGAAGAATTGAGAAAATAAAACACACAAAGTATAAAAAGCCCCAATTTAAGGCGGAAAGTTGTCATTAACTGTTACGGCCTAGAGATATTGGACCCCGAAGCAAAAGACTTAGAGAGAGAGATGGTCAAAAACAAAACGTTTATTTTAAGCAGAGGCACAGGAAACGGCATGGAGGCAGGAAGCTGGCTGGCACGGAGACGTCAGGGACATGAGGCAAAAAACCAGGCGATGAGATCACAGGGACGAGGAGAGCAGCGAGACACACCGTGAATGTGTTTAAGGTTTAATACCTAGTAGGAATTATCCATATTTATATCTTGAATGTTTAATTTGCTGCAGGAATTTTATGATTCACACATTTCATCCAAGCAGCCTAAGGTAAATCATTTTACATTCAGGTGAGAAATCGGAGTCTGGTGGATTTGAGAATGAATGCTTAAAGTCTAACATTTGTAGTTGTATTACTTAAAACACAATTTGTATTGTAAGTCTAAATTAAATGAAAGGTATATGACGGGGTTGGGCCTTTGCACTCCTTTGATTTCTTATGAGGACTTGACATGACAGATTTTGAAACCCTTATTCTCCGCTCAACTAACAGCAATCATAAAAATCTGAAATGCTCACCCTCTTGCTTTATTTCTTGCCAAGTCTCATGCTCACATGCTCAGATAAGCAAAGAGAAAAAAGCTTGATGAGATTGTAACAAGGACAAAGCACACCAAAGGTTCGCACTCAGATAAAAAAAAAGGAGAAAAGATTCCAATTTCATGTCAGGCTATGCCAGAACTTTTTTGGATTTGTCCAAATTGACTGGATGGCAACACATTAATAAACCAATCCGTAATTGAAAAATATGAGTACATTTTTCTTTGTCATTTCTGTGAAATGAAAGCTATAGAGTTCCATAAAATGAGATATTGATGTGCTGCTGCCCCTGTGCTGAGATCCGTCTGCCTCTGCGGAACAAATCAGCCTTTTCAATTCTGACTACATCCATGGCTATTGACCAACACAGAGAAAAAGTATTGGAGAGAATAATGGCCCATACTGCGAGCCCATTGAGCTGCTCCAGGATTATAAGCATGGAGCCAGACAGAGCCGGAGACTGACGGGGATTGATGGAGGAAAAGGCTTTCCCTCTCTGTTTGGGAAAAACAAAAAAGACAAATGTGGTCATTTCACAAAGCCCTGAACGGACTCATGTCATTAAAAGTCGTCATTACAACTAGGTAATGTTGTTAGGTGATGCATTTCCAAAATGTCTGCATGACAAGAAGAATGCTGGGGGACTCTGAAATGCTGACAAAGTCCGCCATTACTGACTAGACTGTACCTTGGATCACTTCACCATCCCGCAATCTCATTACACATCCAGACAGCCTCTGTTGGGAGGACTGGCATCATCCCTCTTTTCAGATAATGCCTCTCTGCGTGACTAAACAAGGCTGGACTGGTGCTGCCATTCTTAAAAGTTTCCAGCTGCGGAAAAAGGACTTTGAGACTTTGAGGGGATAATGCATGTGCCAGTGGGAGCTGCGCTGCCTCTGAATGAAGCTGCAGGATCAACATAAGCTGCTGCAGACCCAGCCATGTTCTCCCTAGGTGTTTTGGCTTGTGTTTATAAGCGTGACATCTTTTTAGTTAGAACAGGCAAAAAAAGCCTGATTCAAAATGCCTTGTAATTATGTCTAGCAAAGGGTTCTCTTATTGAGCATTACATCAATCACAGTCGCAATGAATGCCTTATCTCACCACACCTTCCAAAGTAATTGAATTTGTATTGATTTATTAATTGGAGAAAATACATTTTGAGACATTAAGAAAAATACATTTAATTTCCATGCAATAATACAATTAATATATTTTCTATTTTATTCATTATTTGTTGTTTCATGAATGTCAATCTTGCTACTTTTTGTTTATGGCTAGCAGATTTCCTATTTCAGATATCCAGAAATTGTGTTGAAAAGGTAATTTACTTGCTGCAGCGGAGTTGGGTGGCAAATGTCCAAGCTAACTGATGTGAGCAGTTTTGGATGCAAAATTAACACTTTGCATAAATCATCGGGCCACAACTCATTAAAATCAGTAACGCTGTGCTGTTGGCCAGTGTTGAGTTATCCCCTGGCCATTTTATGAAACTTAATGTTCCATTACGAGTGCATCAATCAGGTTTTATATTATTTGAATGCCGATTAGTTCTTACAGAGCCACAGTACTGAGACCACTCCCTGAGAAATTATATTGAACAGACACAGGAGAGATCATCCTTTAAGAAACTGTCACACATTCGCCCCCTCTTTTCTCACAAACTCCTGCGAATGTCAGACTGACCGTGTTACCAACAGCCCCCGGGTTTGAGGGATATCTGATGAACACAAGCACCTCGCCTGCTCTCCCTCCAGAATGTTAATGCCGTCTCGCTAACATCAAAGTTGTGGAAACTAGGGTAAAACGCGTGCCATGTTTACCTACTGAGTGAGCTTCAGAATGTTTACACACCTTATACAGGAAACATTTTGACACATCAGAAAATGCCTGAGTCTATTTTCCCTCGTATGACCCAGAAATATGAAAAAACACTGAAGGCAGCGGAAAGAGAAACCACAAGAGACTTGAGCCTTTGGAAAAAAGTTAAGCAAACTGCAAGTTCAGTAAGAGTGAGGTGAAATCTGATTAGATAACCGTGACACTGGTGAAAATGTTTTTTGATGCGGTGTTCCTGAGGACAGAAAATCTCCCGCTGGAGGTCCTTAGACATGAAAATGTGTATATCATCTATTTTAGCATATCGCATGGGTAATTGCTGCGCCATTTGACCTTAATTATTTGAATCTAAATAAACCTGTACAGGAGAAAAAAACTTTCCAGTGTTGCAAGCATTAGTCAACTATTGAATCACTTCCTCAAGAATGTAAATTGGAGGGAAATGCAAACGTCTCTTTGGTCGAAATCAATTATTCACAGTCATCTCTAGGGATGTGCAGGCCCTGGCAGTTTCCTAAGATCATTCCAAGTGTGTTTGGAATAGTTCAAGCTAAACTCTTTAGCATAATGTGAGTAACATTCAGGGAAGAGTGTTGGGCAAACCCCCCCCCCCCCCCCCCCCGAGATCGCTGCTTCCTCCATTACTAAACCCCACTGAGAAAAGAGCCTTTCAGACAAGTCTGCAAGAGCAGATAGGAAAACGTGGAGAAGTTGTGAATGTTATAGACAGGGTGTGCAGAGTGTCGGTGATATCAGTTCTATACCTTTTCATTTCTGCCATACTGTACGTTTTCATTTTTTATCTTTTTTTCCAACTACTTTAAGACCTTATCAGGAAGTATCAACACGTAGCTGCCAGTTTAAGTAGATGATGTCCGATATGTTGAATTAGGTATATTATGCTAGAAAAAGACACACATTTAACATTTTCCTGGTCTGGGCATCTCTTATATTTTATCAGCTAAACCTGCTTTTTTTAAATACGACTATTGGCTAAGACCAAGTCGTTTTTATCTTTTAAAGACTTGGAAAGGGTTATTAACGCCTTTGTAACCACAAGGTTGGATTACTGCAACGGTCTGTATGTGGGTATGGACCGTAAGCCAGTGCCTCACTGCACTGGCTTCCAATTCGGTTTCTGAATTGATTTTAAACTCCTTTTATTAGTTTTTAAAGCACTAAATGGGCTGGCTCCGGCCTATATAGCCGAATTCCTCCAGCGCTACACCCCAGCCAGAGCCTTAGGTCTGCTGACCCAACCCAGTCTCACGGAATTTCGTGTTATTGTCACGACATTTAATCTATTGATTCGTGTTCACCAACACGATTATCCCCTTTTTTTCGTGTCACACAGGACGATTTTAAAAGCAATGTATTTCTACTGGTAATGTGTTTCGTGCCTGCAACACGTCTTTTTCTCCGGTCGGGTCGTGGAAGACCGGAAGCTGTGTGGTTCATACAAACATGATTTTACTCAATATCAAGACACAATTATTGCTTTTATTTTAAATCGTATAATTTCGGACATTTGTTGCCGTCTGTGAGGGAAATAAATGGGGCTCAGAGCCTCAGGATACTGAAATCTGTATTTTTTAAATCTTTTTTTCCTTCTAATTTGTTATTCTTTTCAAAATAACACACTGTTATTTACTCACCAATAACACACAATTATCCTTGTTTTTATTTATTGGTTTATTTCCATAATCTCGGGGTTTTTTGGCGACCGTCAGGAACTGAATTTCAAAATAAAAAATTACCGGAAACAGACGTAGGCCTGTAAGGGACATTTCGAGCATTTTCGAGTTTAGGATGGCCGAAGACACTACACTACCCATAATCCCCAGCTATCGTTTAGGACTACAGTCCCCGTGATTAATCTTCAACCTCTGTGATTGGATGTTGGAGTGGCAGTGCGCCAAGGTTAGGCCGAGCGTTAAACAGCTGTTTGAAATGGAACGAAACCACGCCAGACTATCCAAAACTGGAATCGAACGCCCCCCCCCCCCAGAACTACACATGCTGGCTATTATGTTTCGCAAAATGTTCTATGGGACATATCTACTGAACGTTTTCGTTTTCCCCACAATTAGAAGTTGCCAGTATTAAACACATTGGTGTTATCAAATGTAAAACATATAATTCATAAATGGGTGAAAATCGCTTGTGTCCATAATACGCAGCATTAATATATACCCACATGACAGCTCATTGTTACTTTGTAATTCTACTCCACTACAATTCAGAGGTTAACCTGGTATTTTTACTCCACTACATTTATTTGAGTTACCGTACTTTGCAGATTCTGATTAATGATGTGAAATATAAACAACCCTTAAATCAGACTTTAGTTACACCTGAGTAAAATTCAGGGAAGGTGATTGTCAAGTGCCAACAATCAGGAGAGATATTTGATAGTTGGTGCTTGAGAAGACTAAACATGTATCTGCAATTGACATGAATGGAAATGAGTAATACAGTATATTCATTACTCGTTATTCTCTACTAATTAAAGACTGTATATTATGGCTATTTTGCACATCCCTTTCAAGATTTTCTACTACGGTGTAGTTATGCAATGAATGAAAAATCTTGGGTCACAGGTTCCTCAACAGGTTATGTGTGTATACCTCCACCATTAAACTGTCATATTCTGCACATTTCTTATACTATCTACATACATAAGAGTATAATTCATATGTATAATATCAGTTAAAATAAGTGCTTCAACATAGTTAACATTGCAGGAAAGCAATATATTAGACGTTAAGTACTTTGTCAGGCTTAATATTTATCTGTAGATAGATATCGCCAACGTTTTTTTCTTATTTAAAAGAAGACCTTAATCTAAAGTATTATGTAATGTTTAAATAAAGGTTAATTCGTTTTTCTGTTTTGCACCTCCTCCTATTAATATCTTTGTACATCCTGCACTAAACTGTTTTATTGTAGAGATCACTTATAGTATCTTCTTGATTTTTTATATTCTATATTTCTATCATTGACCTTCTACTTTCCCCCTATGAAAGTATGTACTCTTAATATTTTTTTCATCAAATATAACACATAAAAACAATAATTCAATAACGTGCTTTAACCACTAGGCGGTGCACACAAGGTACACACAGCCATAATAACTGTATAACTGTATGTATTATTAGTGTAGGACACTTATGTATGTACAACATCTGAAGATGTGTAGTTTTATTCATGTTTTCACATAATTTTACAGCATATTGCTATATTATTTCAGACTCAGTATTTACATTCTTATATTCAAAGAAAATCAGTAATATCTTTAAAAACTACAAGTCCTTTTATATCAGCTGTGCACCGTTACGGTGTAAATATAACCTATCTACGAATTAGATCAAATGTAAAAGTCAGCCGAATTAGTGTTGATACTGCAAGGAGACGTATTGTGTGAAGAGAAATGGAAGATGTTGTTTAATTGTTGATATATTTATTATTCACGTCAAGTATTCAGTTTCGGCGCCATTTCTTCCAGTTTTTCCAAAGGTCTTCTCATCAGGGCTCTATAAATAAAGAACTACGGCAGATATGTAATATGTAATGCAGCCGAACCGTGTATTACAATGCCGTTATGTGATGACTTTCAAAGAGAAATGCAAGAACACTCGGAATTAAGTATTATTTGATTATTTTTTAATGTTTTTCCGATTTCATATCATATAAACACCAAATCCCAACATGCATTGCGGCTAAAACATCCAATCAGCGATCTTAAACCATAGCTGAGGATCTTGGGTAATCACTCGAAATGCTTACGTCTGTTTCCGTCTGTTTAGTGTAGTGTCTTAAACTCGAAAATTCTTGAAATGTCCCTTACATGCCTACGTCTGTTTCCGGTAATTTTTATTTTGAAATTCAGTTCCTGACGGTCGCCAAAAAAAAACGAGATTATGGAAATAAACCAATAAATAAAAACAAGGATAATTGTGTGTTATTGGTGAGTAAATAACAGTGTGTTATTTTGAAAAGAATAACAAATTAGAAGGAAAAAAAGATTTTAAAAATACAGATTTCAGTATCCTGAGGCTCTGAGCCCCATTTATTTTCCTCACAGACGGCAACAAATGTCCGAAATTATACGATTTAAAATAAAAGCAATAATCGTGGCTTAATATTGAGTAAAATCATGTTTGTATGAACCACACAGCTTCCGGTCTTCCACGACCCGACCGGAGAAAAAGACGTGTTGCGAAACGCATTACTAGTAGAAATACATTGCTTTTAAAATCGTCCTGTGTGACACGAAAAAAAGGGGATAATCGTGTTGGTGAACACGAATCAATAGATTAAATGTCGTGACTATAACACGAAATTCCGTGAGACTGGGTTGGCTGACCAGCTGCTGCTGGTAGTGCCCCAGACCAGGCTCAAAACCTGAGGGCACCGATCGCCTTCGCAGCAGCTGGCCCCAGGCTCTGGAACACTTTGCCCCTCCATGTGAGGTCGGCCCAGACCCTAGGGGTTTTTAAAACAAAACTAAAGACGCACTTCTTCTCCCTGGCATTCTAGTCAGAGCGGAGCATGACTACGGACAATTCCCTGTGTTGGATTTTTATATTTGTTGTGGTAATTTATTGTCTTCTGTTCTTTGCGAATGTAGTAATGTGTTATTTATTATTTGCATGTACAGCACTTTGGTCTCGACCAAAAATCGTTTTAAAATGTGCTTTATAAATAAAACCTGATTTGATTTGATTTGATTTGATCAGCTATAGAAACAACATTTAGTTCTGTGCGGGTGTTACTAGTTACTGTATACTGCTGATGATGTTAATATAACTCAAATAAGTGACAGTATTAATACCATTAGAGCAGGCAAAAAACACATCCCCAACTATATGTAGGTCTTACTGATGTTTCTGTAAAAATATGTTGTATTAGTCAAATAAATACACTTTTTACAAAAAGGTAATAGGAAGAAAATATCTACATACGCAAATGTAGTTAAAAGAAAGACAGAAAAACATTGATATCTTCAATCGTAGCTACAATGATACTTTAAAGCATGAGCCAAGCCAAGGGTGTTTCTACCCTCTGTAGGTAATATAGTACATTCTCAACAGAATTGTTTCGAAGTTCCCTTCATGTCTCAGATTCGTACCGTCCAACCTGATGTGATGAGAAGATTTTTTAGAACTCCTCATCTAGAAAAAAATGTAAGAGTGGAGAAAATAAAACACACTCAAGAGTTTGACAAGTGCCGAATTAGGGCAGCAAGTTATCTTTGACACCATGGAATCAAACTAAATTGTGGGGGTGTTAGCTTCAAGGCAGCATTCTGACAAATGTTTACCTTTATAAGACAGTTTGTAAGTTGTCTTTTGACTCTGCAAACTCCAAATGGGACAACATTCTTTTTAGCGTCTACGCAGCCTGCTAACAAACATCTACCTTTTATGGTAAGAAAAACTGTGAGTAAAAATGGAATCTGTGTAATCCAAGCATGACTGAAGTCACGTTAGCTTCGGTGCTAATGAGATAGTTCTTATAATTGTATATGGCCGGTACAAACTCCATATGAGACTGTAATTAGCTTTTAGGCAACATGCTAACAGTGTCTTTCTGCAGCACACCTTCTGCAGCTGTGACTATTGAAATGCTCCTGCTGAGAGTGCCACTTTAGCACATCTGGTAGAGCAGGTGCCCCATGCATACTGAGTCCTTAGCCCAGCAACCAAACGATGTAAAATAAAAATGCTTCTTCTATCTTGAATAGTGTTTTGAATAATGTCCTTTTACAATGTAGCTACATGTACTTATTGTAGTGTAGTGAGCTGAGAGCACTTGATTAAATCAAAGCCTCTTTTTATTTATTTTTTACAGTAGCAGCCTGATGTCAATCACAGCAGTCAATGCTCTGCAGCCACACCCTTTCACTGCTGTGTGTTTGCTGTCGACTGCTCCTCTCCACTTCACGCCACTGACTTTCTTTCTGAATACCAAGCAATATAAGCTCCATCTTTAGCTTCCTGTGTCAGAGTCGTAACGCTACATTGATGTGTGACCCAGTGTTAAATCTGAACAAAAAATGAATCTGAAAGCTGACCTGCCATTCTTCTTAAACAGCCTTCCTCAACATGTTCACGATGAGGTAGACTGTGACAAAAGAAATGCAGAATAAGGACATGAATAGCCGATAGCTTTTGTTCATATCATTTGCATTCAGTTCACCTGTCAGTTTCCCTACGCTCATCCCATTAAGCAACTGCAGGAATAGCTCATTCCTTGTCTTAATTGCATCATTCATTTTTAAATATATGTATTTTACTGATTGTCATTTTCCACTAATTTCTTATTTTATGATATTCATAATGGAAGTGATCAGCTTTATCCTGATTGTATGAATAATTGCTATAGCTGTAAGGAATGTTAATGTACCTGAACATGGGATCCATACTCACACCTGGTTAGATTACTCCTTGTCTGCATGCACACATTATGAAAATAGTGCTTTAAATGTAAATGACAAACTAACCTCATTTAATGTCTTTCAAATTCATGAAAGCAAGAATAATATTTCATGCCTCTAATTAGCATGCTTTCTCTATAGGCTCGTGTATAAATTAGCTTTGTTGAACTAAACCCACCATGAAGAAATTGTAAAAAGGGGAAATGACTCCGCTGGAAACCTCTGCACCTCTGACTGCACTCAGTTAGAAGAAACCAGCTGTGTCAATCATACGACCCTGTTCTGAGGGGACGTAAACTGGAGGCAGTTTCTATCTGCTGTATTATCAGTCTAGACTCTAGTCTAGTGCATATTTGAACCACATTTTCAGAAAATACCAAATCTTCTGAAAATTGTAAAAGGAAATGCAAATGCATGTACGACTTGATCAGTAGATGGCATTATATGCCACTCAGGTGCCATAATACCAGAAGAAGACAATTCAACAAAATGACAACATTTAAAGAGTGCTGTAAATGCACAAATGTTGGAAAAACAATAAATAAATATTAATAATGATAATAATAATAACTTAAAGTGATATAGCGCCTTTCAGGGGACCCGAGGTCGCTTTACAGAAAAAAACAGGAGTAAAACAAACAAAACAAAACAGTCAGACAGACAAAACAACATAAATAAATCATATAAATCATTAATGAAAATGTTGCAATTACATTTGTTTTTGTCCTAATTTGTGTCTCCTTTGCGCACAACACAGATCAGATGTTTCCTTTTTTTCTTTGTAATTGCTTTGTTTATCGCATTTTTTTTTTTTAAATGCGCTATTTGCACATAAAAGCATAAGGCTCGCAGGTGTGACAGATGGATAGGGGCCTGTTCCATTATTCCTGCTCAATGTCAAGTTAGCCTTTCATACTCAATGTTGATGGCTAGGCTTCTAACAAAGCAGTTGTCACATGGAGCTGCTCACTGGGTCCACAGTATCAATGCACCCCTCCTTCCTTCCCAAACCTCCCCTCACAACAGCATTTCACAGATAACAGCCTATGCTCGATTCACTGTGAAGGACTCACTCTCTCTTTGACTCTATGACTATGTTTCCATTGCCAAGTATCGACACAGACGGACGCATTGTGTTTCCTCTACTGCTTGCAGTCCACTCAATCTGTGCTGGATAGTAACATGTTGTATAACTGTGACACATTTGGCATAATGGAAAGCTATGTAATCATTTATTACATCATTGCTTGTTGTTTGAATGTGTATTTAGTGTTGCTGAATATGTTCATCACATGAACCAGTTTAAGTGCAGTAGAATTGTAGGAAATAAAAACATGATTTTCTAAATGGGATGGTTCCAAAGTGTAAATAATCCAAAATTGTTTCCAGACAATGAAAAGGAACAAAAAAAGATGGAAACTGTTTTGACAAAAAATATTCCCTCATTTGGTGTTTCGATGATGGGGATAAAGAGTGCACCGGATATTCAAATAAACACCTACAAAATAGGAGAAGTATTGTGTGTTGTGTATTATATCATGTTCATAGAGCCCAACCAATTCAGTGACCCCCTCTGTCCTGTATAAACGCATCTGCATTAGCAATGTTGTATTTATTCAGCCTAGTGCCACAGCCACTAGGTTGTGATGAATATGGAGAAAGAACATCTTGATGGTTATTGTGATGACTTTTTACTTTTTTGCCATCATTATCAGTGATCTCCTGGCAAGTGTATCAGCTGCAAATGATTGAGGCTGCTATATGAGGCCCAATGCCCGATTTGACATTCTGTATTTTGACTATACACACTTTTCTCTGTGCACTAGCTTTTTGAGAGTTGAATTAAGAGGCTGCAGGGGGGATGAAGGGTCTCCCACACAACGCCGGGTCCTTATCTAGAGCAACTTTACTGCAGCCTTGATGAGCAGGAGAGATAACAGAGCAGGACCAGAGCCAGCATGAGCAAGGTCAGCGAAACACTCACTGACAGCCATATCCCAGAAGCAACCCGGTATCACGGCAAGACGTGAACATGTGACGATTTACCATGCTGGGAGACGTGAATATGTCACGGTTTCGTCCCTTCAAACGTGACCGTTACACAGTATTGTTAACAGTGGAGAAATACCCGGAAGTGCCAAGGAAAGGCTCTACCGCGCCTATTGGTCGGTTTTTATTGTCAAAATTAGATGTTTTTTATTTATTTTTTAATCCTCACACGCGATTTCGGCGATTTTCTTGTTTCCCTAGCTGGTCGACACCTCTTTTAGCCATGTGTCCATGTGTGTGGATCAGAGACTGTGTGGATGTGGAATTAACGGATGTGACGTTATGCGATTGCGTTGCCAGGAAACGCAATGTACAAACTCTTCAACTACAACCCTAATTATATTTTAAAACATGTTTAGAAGGCCTCACGAAATACTTTAATATACATTCAAATGTAAATGTGAAGGGATGTGTGTAATGTGGTGAGATTTACATTATTCACCCACGGATCTATGGGTTGGGGGGGTATTGTTCCGCACGGACATTTTAGTTAACCGGACTCCTGTTGATGTGAAATCCGATTTTTTAAAAATAAAATAATTCTTTATTCCGAGTTTGCTTGCTTTTCTCTTTGGAGCTAATCACATAACGGCATTGTAATACACAGTTCGGCTGCATTACATATTACATATTTGCCGTAGTTCTGTATTTATACAGCCCTGCTGAGAAGACTTCTGGACAAACAGGAAGCACTGCCGCCAAAACTGAATGTGACGTGGATCATAAATATCTCCGCAATTAAACAACATCTTACATTTATTTTCATACAATACGTCTCCTTGCAGTATCAATACTAATTCGGCTGACTTTTATATTTGATCCAATTGGTAGATTGCAACGCAATCGCATAACGTCACATCCGTTAATTCCACATCCACACAGTCTCTGATCCACACACATGGATTAACATCGATTTAATACATGAATGTAGCCTTTGTTTCTGCTAAAAGAGGTGTCGACCAGCTAGGGCAGGGGTGCCCAACCTTTTTTGAACCGAGAGCTACTTTTAAAGTTGCCAGTCTGCCGAGATCTACCAGTCCAAATAGAGAGGCGTAGCCATTAGTGACAGCCTACTACCAGGTAAATACACACTTCTACTTGTATACAACTGGCCTTTGTACGATTAATACTTCATAAAATACTGCAGATCATTTATCTTACCTCTTTCTAATCTACACACATACAAGTATTTAACTGAAGTTACACAACAGTGTTGTTGATACAGAGTTGGAGGTTATTCACACGTCACATACTACAGTGGGTAATGTTTTCAAGAAACATTGAACAGTGCTGCCACATATGACACAGGAAAAAAAGAAAAGATAACTCAGACCTGAAGCTACACAGGAATCTGCTGCCAAAGTGCAATAAAAAAGACAAAATTAATAGAATCAAACCCTTTTTGTTGCATTTTAGTATACAAAGAAATGCCTTTAAAATAGGATGCAAGCAACACTAGTTTCTTATCCTCAATTGATAATAGACTATAATCAATTTAAGTTTGCATTCTTACCATTTTGTACAATAATTATAATGAATATGTTCAAACAAACTAAAACTTACAGCTGATTAATAACGGTATCTAACTTGAGTTTTTATTATATCAAAAACCTGTTGAAATGCTACTGTTATTTTTACTGTCCCCAAAAAGCGCGTCGGAAGCCTCCAGGAATCCTTCTTTCACAACTTCGCCGTCTTTGAAAGACTTCATGTGTTTCGCAAGAACGTGACTGACACGATAAGATGCTATGGTAGCAGCCTTGCTCTTGTTGTTGGGCCTGGTGAAAATGGACTGCTGTGCATTTATCTGTCCTTTCAGGTCCCTCACCTTTTGGGAGCGTAGGGCAGAATTAGGAGGGAGCGTTTGTGCACTGTTTTGAAATGCCGCTCCTAAATTACCCTTCTTCGGTAAAGCCACGCTCGCATTGCAGATGAGACAGATGGACTTTGAATTGGAATAGATACAAAAATAATCATCCTCCCACTCGGAGTGAATATTATATATTTTGGGCTTTTTTGTTGTTTTGCATCTGCCATAATTGCGGTCTTGTGTGTGTGCGGACTGTCACTCCTGGCTGTTACACGGACTGCGGACAACGTCAGCTAACTGTGCCCACTGCCCACTAGCCACACCCCGACACATGGGGTCCCGCCAGCCAATCACAAAGCTTTGATGCGTTCAAGTGCATTATTCTGGCACAGGAATATTATGTTATAGGACATTAACGATACAACAGAATATTGTTGTTCTATTTTTAGACACATCTCGCGATCGACTGGGAATCTCCCAGCGATCGACCGGTCGATCGCGATCGACTAGTTGGGCACCCCTGAGCTAGGGCAACAAGAAAATCGGCGAAATCGAGTGTGAGGATTAAAAAATAAATTAAAAACATATAATTTTGACAATAAAAACCGACCAATAGGCGCGGTACTGCCTTTCCTTGGCACTTCCGGGTATTTCTCCACTGGTTGGACCATGTTAACAATACCGTGTAACGGTCACGTTTGAAGGGACGAAACCGTGACATATTCACGTCTCCCAGCATGGTAAATCGTCACATGTTCACGTCTTGCCGTGATACCGGGTTGCCCAGAAGACAAGCTTCAGAGCAAAGATAGATACATAGTCTTTACCAAAGGGAGATTTGTTTACCCCTGAAGTGCCACTACAGTACATATAAAATATCCTTGCATCTGCTGATTGATATGATTCTATTATTAGTATTATTATAAAAACATTTTGAATGTTCACATCAGAATTTACTGGATACAAAATCTGTAAGCATAAATCAACAATCCTAACTTAAGCATTCCTGAATCTTCAGTAATGTTTGTTTACTTAGTGTTAGGGGGCACATGCTCATTTTCAGGTTCATATTTTATTTTGTCTCTACTGGGACACGTTAACATGCTTTAATGTTCAAAAATCCCTTTATTTGTCTCATACTGCCTGTGCTGCAGCACCTCTTTTCACCCTCTGTCTGAAACCAGAGCCCAGTCTGCTCTGATTGGTTAGCTGGCCGGCACTGTTGTGATTGGTCAACCGCTCAGAGATGTCCCACTTTTAGCCTACCACGTACAATGTGTTGGAGTGCTGCTCAGAGTATCGCCAGTGTTACATAGTGAAGTCATTGTGTTACGTAAGTAAACAAAGGAGTCCAATGGAGGTGTTTCAGGCTGGGGGGGGGGGGAGATAAACTCCTTCTGGAGGGAACTTTCAGACCATTTACATACACACAGACCTATACACACACACAACAGTTTAGGAGCTGGGGCAGTTACTATAGTAACGCAGTGTAGGCGGAGCCGTGACGTCATCTTCAACGAGCACCCCATAAAAACAACATCAGCTGTTAGCTGTTAGCTGTTAGCACTCAAGCTCACAGTCACAGCTCCTCATGTCTGTTAAGAAACTAGACAAAAGTTATAAACAAGTACAAACCACAGACTGTCTGTGTCATGGTGAATACAGTCGCTGGCTTATTTATGTCTGTATAGGCCGTTGTTGTGAGTGTGTACGGTCGGAGCATTGCGTTAGCTTAGCCGACCTCCCGATTTCCCCGGAGAAAAACCCACAGTTTAAAGGGGAAAATGGGAGAACACCTCAGGGAGAGCAACAGAGGAGG
Organism: Gobionotothen gibberifrons; assembly: GCA_943591055.1. Lineage (NCBI taxonomy): Eukaryota > Metazoa > Chordata > Actinopteri > Perciformes > Nototheniidae > Gobionotothen > Gobionotothen gibberifrons. Next base: position 2,155,367 of record CALSBZ010046654.1, on the reverse strand, counting down.
GATCCCTCTCCCAGGAAGGACAGACATGCAATAGATGCCGTATGTAAATCGAGGAGATAATATATTTTACAGCGTAGGTAGAACGAATGTTTGGAAATGCATGTGTCTGTAATAAGAAGATGCATCACGCATTTTAAAAGGTTCTTCGCCTCCCGTCTGTCTGCAGACTTGTCAAAGCATTAATTCATGATTTGTACTAACCGGTATCAGTATGTTGTTACTTCGGCATCATTTTGAAACGTGTATTACAATTAAATCACGGTCAAATATGTTTAGCATATTCCGCCCGGTTGTTGGCCCCGCTTGTTGGCCTCGATAGAACCACAAATTTGTCGGGCCAGAAAAAAGACGAAAAAGTACGCCCGGGGCGGAACTAGGCCTAGTGTGAGCGCAACCACAAACAGGCCCCACACGGTTCGGCACGCTTAAAGCGAGCTCCGCGCTGCAGTGTGAATGCGCCATTAGAAACTTAAACCCCCCAAAAGCACAATAGGGCCTCTTTAATATAACTGTACCTAACATATAAGCAGTTGCCCTCTCTGAGCAGCAGGGGGTTATGAACCGTGAAAGAGAACAGGTCAGACGTACGATACAATCGTCGAAGAGGGACCTGCTCTTGTAGATGCATTAGCACAAGATAAGCTCAAGCCTTAATACACAGTAACACAAATTACCACGAGATACAAACACACTCCTGAGTACAAATCCTCTCTCTTTCTCTCTTTCCTGGTGGAGCAGTACCACTACGATAACCTCATTTTGATTGTAACCATTGAGCCATTAAACATATATTGGTCCTCTTACCAATATGTTTGGCTGGCTGTTGAGCTATAAAATGAATCATAAATCATCCCTTATCCTCTGCTGATCAGATAAATCACTGGCCGTTTTACACCCAGAAAGGGCCATTTGTATTCTCATATTTTGCTGTTTATGTATTCCTATCGTTTGTTCTCCGTCATGCGATTTGCATTACTGTCTGCTGTGACTTTAGGTGTCTGACGGCTCTTTACAGGAAAAGGACAGGAGGGAGTTTCTGAGACGTTGGTGATCCCCCCCGCTTCCCCTTCCTGTCTCTGCCTGACTGTGTAATGTCAAACGAGAAATGGACAGACAGAGGCTAATGTATTTCTGCCTGTCGAGGAATATCAAGTGCTTTGCTGGAGGGTGAGGAGCCTTCATTAGAGTGTAAAAAGCCCACCCCACCTTCCCCTCTCCCCACACATCCATCGGAAATGGGCTGTCCTCTCCATCCCTGAGTAGAGATTAGGGATTCCATTGCTGGGGGATTCAGGTAACTGATAAGCCTGACTATTAAAGATAGGAACAGCGCAAGTTTTATGCCGGAAAAACGTTCCATTAAGGATGAGGCAGGCAGGGATTCACAAGGGGAGCTGCCCCACACACTGTATCTCTACTTTCAGCTTAATAGCATTTAAATAAGGAGAGATCAGCTAGTAAGTGTAGGAATATTTATAGAGGTTGGCAACAGTGTAAAGCAATTTAATCCCATCCATTTAAGGGACCGTTATCACCTATAGGGCCGTAAATTGAGTTCCTTAGAGTCTAGTGCACTAATGAAGAATATGGGCT
>CALSBZ010046654.1:2110350-2139049 GCA_943591055.1 Gobionotothen gibberifrons | reverse complement strand
CTCCCTCATCCAGCACCAGTCAATTTTTCTGCCATCTCCGCTTAACACTTTAACATATTATTACCATTTTAACTGTATACCCCGGTTATCTAGGCCCTTTTTGTTAGTTCTGTTTGATGTATATATGTCACACTGTAGGACCTCGAGAAACGATATTTCGAGATTTCTGGATGTACAACATGTAGAATTCTTGACAATAAAGCTGACTTTGACTTTGACTTTTGACTTTGACTTCATTTGCAACAGCTGCTTGTTTTGGCAGAGATGTGTAGAAGGACAGAGACGACGATTTGGGCCTGGAGTCCTCCAGCAGAAAAGTCTTTGAAGTGAGGGATCTCTGTTATGTGAGAGGCTGCATGTTTCGGGGAAGCTGCAGCAAGTGGAGTTTTTTTTTTGCAGAACTTATGTAAGTCTCCCAGATGGCACCGACTGCATTTGATCGATGACAGAAAGAGAAGGTTCTGGAAATAAAAAGGACAAGGGGCTTTGTTTCTAGAGAATGTTGACTTTATTGTCACAGTGAAGAAAACATATATCACTGACAGTGAAATGTTATGTATAAATCTAATATTCAGAAGCCTTTTCTCAACCTCTTCACAAGGTTTTCTAGAGGACATCTGCATAATCATGTAATTATTCTCCGAGATCCACAAGTACACGCATAATGTCAACTGAGGGGAACATTTCTGACACCAGTCCTTACTTCACTTGATTGAAAAATAGGTAACGCCACATATTTTCTGTTCAAACATTAGTTCTGGGAACCCAACCAAAAAAAACGGACAGAAGAAACTCCTTGTTACACCCCTTCTGCTTTTTTCTATTTCACCACACATTCTCATTTATCCCACCTTGTTTATTTTTCCGCCAGTTCTGAAGGTAATGGAAACAGGCAGGAGAGCCAATTGTAGGAGACTCCAATGACATTACCTCTGCAGAATAAACCGACAATGCCTTTGTATTGATATCCCCAAGATGAAACTGCTGCCCAATTAAACCCAATCTTGTTTAAAAAAGATTTGTTTGTCTGTTCCTTTTGGCAGACCTACATGCCAAAGGGAGGCAAATGGCAATTTCACCCAATTCACTTGTTCATCTTTTCTTGTTTTGTTTCTTTTTAGATTTACTGAAAGCCTTGGTGAAATAGTTGGTTTAAAGCATCACTCACAAACAGTAAGCAAATTAAAGTGATATCCAGGGGACATAAACAAAGAAGGCCTTAAACAAATGCTGTAATGTGTATATAATGATGCCATTAAAGTAGAAATAGTAAATGTTGCCCTATTACTAGTGGTGTTCCATTTCTCCACCTCCTCTACATGTTTCGTATTATACTTCTAAAGATAATGCAAATGTTCTTTTTGTATTAACAATTTTTTGAGAAAAAGAGGCAAATGTGTACCAGAGTTTATCTCATTTTGTGGTAAATGATGCCAGTTTTACTTTGGCCATAATATATCGTCACAGCATTGTTATACTATCTGAGCCTCAATTGTAAGGAATAGTTCAAATGGTGTATTTTTATAACCATTAAAAGACTCACATCAAATTAAATATTGCTGTACTGGCAGGGTCTAATGAAATGCTGTCAGATTCATTAACAAAAGCTATTTAAAGGTTTTTTTCTTATTTATTTAACCAATAAATTATTGGAGACGTCTTCACACAAAGATAACACATGGGATGCGAAAAAAGAAAAATACTCTAAAAAGTGCTGAAGCTGACTTTATATCAGAGGACAGTTCTTACTTCACCCCAGGGTTGCCAGACTCTAACAGACAGGCCGAGAGGTAAACAGAATCCTGAAAAATTGCCCATGGCATTAAATACACAAGTGGACTTGCGAGCGCCTGCTTCAGTGCTTGATGGGCATGACATGCAACAGAGCTGTGGTGAGGCAGGGTATCATCATGAATCTGTGTGGAAGTGTTTCCCCTTCATGATTTTAAACTCTAAATGAGTTTCAATTAGAAAACGTGCCAGCTCTTCAGGGCACTGTTTTGCAGAATTGGGCCGTGTTTTCCACTGCTATATACTTTTTCTCTACTATGTTTTCCACTCAATAGTACTGTAGTACATCCTCAGTGTAGGTGGGGTGATCATCTGCGCCATAGCGACATCTCTTGAGCAGACCCTTTCTGGATTCTTTTATCGACAACCAAACAGAAGGAACTCTGCATTTTATCAATTGTACGGTGAGATGTAACATGTTTTATGCATACTGCCTTTTTTTTTATCTGGGCGAGTTATTTTTAATAATGCGACCGCTAATGATGGTATTTTTCTATTTAGAAATGGCGAGTTTGGGGCCACCATATAGCTTACTGGTTAGAGCTGGCGGCAGATGTACTGGGGCTCAGTGAGGAAATACGGCTTTACACAAATGTACATGTCCATACTTGAATTTAGGGTTCCTAATAGTACATTTTTACAATCTGTTTAAAAACATGATACTCATAATGTCAATGTTGCTGTATCCAACCACTGAAACACTCTGTCTCTTTAAGCCAGTACAGTGTTTTAAAACAAAATTCTAACTTTTAATATGAAGGCCTGCCCGATTTTCTAACGCTGTGCACGCAGTAGGCGTTGGACTGGAAGTACCGGAGTCCATAAACGGCTTTGAAAACTTCTGTCACGTAGTGATCATCTTCTCAATAAAACATCTTTGCTGTTGTTTTTTCGAGTCTTCTGGCCAATCAGAATCAAGATTGTTGCCGGAAGTCCCCATGGAGAATAACTTTGCGGTAGAACTATTCTTTATACATCCATGGGTACAACTTCAGATACAAATGAACACATAATGAAATATAACCCCCGGTTTGTTGATTGACAGGTCACAGAACAATGGGAGCTATCTACCCTTACCCACAATTTAAAGGGGACTTATCATGCAAAATGCACTTTTTGATGTATTTTATACATGAATATGTGTCCCCGGTGTGTCAGGGAACTCACGCAGCGTCAGAAAATAAAACCCTCTCTCTTTTCCTCCGTACCCAAATCTCTAAAAACTGGGCTACAACGGAGCTGATCCAGATTTGCCGCAGATATGACGTCAAATCGGCGGCGGACCCACAGCACTATTGGTTGCTATCAGAAACAATGCCCGACTGTTTTGGACGTAATATGGTCGGTGTTTACATTAGCATCATTAACACTCAGAGCTAACCTGTACTGCACAGAGCATGTGTGTGAAGAAGCAGGAAATAAAAAGGAACTCACCTTGTGGTATAACCGGCAAAAGAGAAAGCCTTTGAGCTCCATACTGTTTCAGAAATAATCCTTGATCAAATAATCCTTTATCTAATAATCCTTGCGTTTCATCACCGCAGCATTTTAGACAGTATCTGCCAGGTCCTCCATGAGCCGCTAAAGCTCCGCCCCCTCTTATTTAAGTATTTTTTCAGTTTAGAAAAAGAAAAAGCTTTATTTTTATTTATTTAGTTGCCTTTATTTATACAGGTGAACATCTCATTGAGACACAGGGTCTCATTCTCAAGAGAGACCTGTTTATACCCAGAATCAGCACTTTTGTAACAGGAAGAGAAATAGAGGGATATGAGGCATGGCTAGATCTGGGTGATCTGTTTGGTTTTTAGACCAAAACACTTCATAGACATGTTTTTAATATTTTTTTATATATCTGAGACCTATGCTATTGCCTAAAAATAGTATGATAGGTGCACTTTAAAGTAATTCATACAAACTATCTCCTCTTTACTCTTCTCTCTGTGTGGAGCAGTAAATTCAGCGGTCAGAACAAAGTGAAACACAAACAATGGCATAACATATTATTAATATGTCGGGTAGCAATAGATTTATTTATTTTCTTCTCAGAGTGTACCAGAATGCGTAGTTTATATGGTAGTATTTCTAAAAATCTCCTGGGGGACAATCCCACCAGACCCCCCTTCTGGGGTTGGGTTTTCAGCATGTGGGCCTTTTTATGTTAAACATTTCAGCTTTGATTCCATCATCTCATTGAAAATTTTAAAAGCATACTTTAGTTCTGTGAAGGGATATAAGGGATGTATGCACTATACTTCACTTTAATATAGTATGCTAAAAAGCGTATTTATATTACAGCACAATTTTTTGTTGAATAGATTTGAGTGGTTCAAGATTTCGGGTCGCGATTTATTGACAAAGGAAAAAAGTGGGTCCCGAGGCCTGACCAGTTGAGAACCACTGTTTTAAGCTCTCTCCCGAAATATCCCGGTCTGCTCCGATTGGCTTGTGAGAAAAATATCTAAGGTAGTTCTCAAGTTGTCGTTGGAGATATTCCAATGAGGGGCAATATATTCTAAGAGCCTGCATGTGATATAGTAAGGGAATCTGAACGGCTTGTTGAAAAACTGACTGGGTCATCTTGTATCACAGTTTGTGGGTTTGTAAAGGCTCCATGTACCTAAATGTGAAAGCAAAAGCAATGAAAATGTCAGATTTTAATCATCCCAGAGAGCTAATAGGTGATACAGTAGATCTGAGGCTATGTTACATTGTTGATGGATAACAAATTGCTTCACCAGGTGCTGAGGCAAACCAATATTCTGGCCTTTATTCTGTGTCGGAACAAATACTCCCCTTCAGCTGGCAATCCAACACAGTCCCTGTCTCTTCCACCTGCTCACACGTTCATCCACTCAGCAATGGAGGACAGCAGAACAAGTCAGCAGTATACGTGTCCGAGTGCAGTTCAACTTCATAGGCTAACAAGCCTCCTTTGCAAGCCAACAATGGATGAAGCAGTCTGATAATCCCAGTTTTCTGTACTGAAGATGTTATACTGTTTCTTCATTAGAGCTCTTTCAGTAAACATTGTTATGGTAAATGGCAGTTCAAAGATGGATTGTATTGAAATGCTCCAAAAGCCAGCAAAAGCAAAAAGAGTTTCAGTTTATCTTCCGGTTCTTTAATGGAGCAATATTTTTGGAGCAATATTTGTATGTAAATATTCTTGATCTCTTCATCATTTATTTATCCCGACATGTTGTATGACATCATTAGACCCATCTTTGAAAATATTGGGATTATCCACACAAATTTGAAATAATGTTCTCTGAGTAAAAATTTTTTTGCTACAATTCAAATGATTATTTTTCTGACAAACTCAGCAGTCTTAAAAATGAAGACTCCTGACAAGAAATATTTGGTATAAAGGATGTGGCCTCTGTAGTCTTAATCATCAGCTAGTTAGTGTGAATGCTGTTTACCCTGTGCCCCTGCGCGTCGTCTGCGTTCGATTAACCCCTTGACTGCCTCACAGTTTTCTGATGTTTTTAATGCTTCCAAGATCTGTAAATTAGAGGTGAACTGTGCTCTTAGTGCGGATGAGCTGATCTCCATGTTTGACTCGACATGTACACTAATATTGGATTCTGTTGCTCCTTTTACGCTTAGACACACCAAATTTCTCTCAGAGCCGTGGCTCAATGACACCTCGACCACTTTCAGCCTGTATCCCTCTCTTCTCTCTCGGATGTAGTTAAGCACCTGCGGCCGACAAACTGCACCTCAGACAGCATTCCCTCTCGCCTTCTCAGAGATGTTTTCGATTCAGTTGGAGCAAGTATTTTATTACTTATAAACACCTCTCTTAGCTCAGGATGTGTCCCAGCTGCCTTCAAACATGCCGTGGTGCAGCCACTACTTAAAAAGAAAAATCTCCACCCCTCCATTCTCGCAAATTTTAGGCCCATCTCCCAGGTACCTTTTTTATCTAAAGCCCTGGAGCGAGTAGTCTACGCCCAGCTGCAGTCTTTTTTAACCACGCATAGCTTTCATGAAAAGTTTCAGTCTGGCTTCAAACCCATGCACAGCACTGAAACATCCCTTTTAAGAGTTTCTAATGATCTGCTCCTAGCCGCCGACTCAGGTAGCCCCATCCTTTTTCTACTGTACATACAACATCCCCTTCCATTGTTACGTATGATCTATCTGCCTCTCAATTCCAATGCAAACTCCTTACAGTTATTGATGGACTGCTTGACAGAGCTCAAATCCTGGCTGAGCCAACATTTCCTCAACCTCAACGAGAGCAAGACCGAGGTCATCTTTTTTGGACCCCAACCTCCAGCCTCTCCGGTTGATATTCTGGGCTCCCTCAATAAAAACATCCTCCTCTCTGTCATGAACCTTAGTGTGACCTTCAATAGCGCTTTTACATTTGATAAGCAGGTCAGCAGCGTAGTCAAAACCGGCTTCTTTAAAATACGACTATTGGCCAAGACCAAGTCGTTTTTATCTTTTAAAGACCTAGAAAGGGTTATTAACGACTTTGTAACCACAAGGTTGGATTATTGCAACACTCTATACGTGGGTATGGACCAGGCCTCAATTAGACGCCTGCAGCTAGTGCAGAACGCAGCTGCACGTCTTCTCACTGGCCACAAAAAGAGTGACCACATCACCCCAATTCTGGCCTCATTGCACTGGCTTCCAATTAGGTTCCGAATTGATTTTAAACTCCTTTTATTAGTTTTTAAAGCACTAAATGGGCTGGCTCCTGCCTATATTATATTATATTTATAAATAAAACCTGATTTGATTTGATTCGATTCATTTAACGTGTCCGTTCACACGAGACCGCTGGAAACGCTGGGAACGCTGGAAACGCTGTAGTACATATGTCAGGCCTGTAAGTGGCGCTGCTGCCGCCACAAAATACACCATAAGCAGTGAAGAAGACTCTCTCCGGTAGTCCACCAGCAAATGAAAAACACCCACGCCATGCGGCAGAGTTTCCGTTAAAAAAAAATCCCGGTCAACATGTCCGTTAAAGTTTAAATCTTCCGTACAAAATTAGAAAAGTGCCGGTCAGAGGTCTTCTTTGTTATTTATTGAGCTTTAAAACAAATTGATAACGACTATAATAATATAAGAATAATAAACGGAGCCTCTCTTTTCCTCCCCCTCTTCTGACAGCCCAGCAGCCGATCTCTGAGCAGGAGAGGTGGGGAGAGGGAGACGTGGGGAGAGGGAGGCGGGGCTATTTAATCGTTATAAGAAAAATCGTATATAGAGGCGTACAGACGGATCCGTTTGACCCCCCAGAGCGTTTCGTTTGCAAATCTATCCACCTTGGGACCAGTAGCGTGGCGTGGGGAAAAAAATAGGGGAAGCCAATAATACGTCCTTGCTTTTGGTTCGGGGGTGTGGTGGTCAATGTAATAACGTAACCAGATGAGTGATTACAGCGCCCGGTATCATTTTACACACATTTGTATCATACAGATGCAGGACTTACACACGCCTGTTATCTAACCGACAGGTCCGCACGCACTCTCCAGCCGAAACTCTAATAAGCATTCATTCACAAACTAAATCAGGAGACCTTTAACGTTTTAAGTCCGATTCGCTCCTTTTTTCCTCACTGTACACAGCTCCAGTTTGGGCATTGGCCTTTCATCAGATTGTATTTGTTGTTGCTGCTGTAGCGGAAGTTTAGTACAATTATTTTTGATTAAATACTCCACATCTCCACCCTCCATAATTGCACTTGCTTCAGTTGCTTGCTACTTTCTAACGGCGGGGAGAGTGGTGCAGTGACGCTATCTATCTTCTATCGATTAGATTTATGATTCGAACATTATAAAAGCAGGGTAGACATGTGGATATTATCCGACTGAACAAAACGTGCATTTATCTAACAGGTTTGTTTTCCACTGACCTTATTTCAAGCTATTTTCCAAAATCCTATGGAGAAATCCCATTGCTTTTTTGACTACAGAAACCGAGCGCAGCTTATTTCCGGTTTTTAGGACGCGTCACTGCAACACCAAGTTGATGTGATTTGATTGGATTGTGAGGCAAGGGAAGCCAGCCGCCTCTGGCTTCCCTTGGCATGGCCCTGACCAATCACAGGTTGGCAGGGGCATCACGTGAGCCTCATCTGATTGGTCAATCCCTCCATTTTTTTTCACCAAGGGAAGCCAATTTCGGCTGGCCTCCTCTCGCAACAGAGAGTGCGATCTACTGTTTCACCATAACATGGTGAAGGGGCGCTGTTTCACTCTTTGTAAAATACTCAATGAAAATGGGGAGAGACGGGCCGGCAGCAACACACAACAAAGAATTTCCGAAACTAAACGAAGTGTTTTTATTTATTCATTAAAATTATAACTACAATCCGAAAAAACAGGGGAAGCCTGGCTTCCCTTGGCCTCCAGGAGGAAACGCCACTGCTTGGGACCCGTTATCGTTTGCGGGGTCTGTTTCTATCGTTTTGTTACGGCCTCGTGTAAACGAAAGGGCTATACGCAAGAGAAACTATGCGGATACAACCCGTTTCGTCCTCGTGTAAACGGGGTCTAAGTCTGGAGTGCTTTGATCTCAAAACAGAGTGGAGGAGAGCTTGAAATTCGCCCAATCTTTTTTTTTAAACCTGTCATAATTCCCAAACTCTACACTCCTTGGACATCATTTTTCATGAAAAACGTAGGAAAACCTCTCCTACTTTGAAAAAAAGAAAAAAATGAAGGTGTTATATAGCATTGATAACATTCATTCATATACTTACATTTAATATCTAACTCCTTCAACCTACTTTCAGATACAGAAACCATTCAACTATAAAATTATTCAGCTATTTCAGAACATTGAGGCCATTTCACCTTCAAGTTTTCAACAAAGTCATTGCAATGCATTTGAGCTTTAACAATTTTGATTCAAATCATTTCACTTTTCTGCATTTCTCCGCTAAGTTCAGCAACACACTTACTTGGTTTTTGTAGCTAAAAGCAGCTATAGACCATTCAACTAATAAAATATTCAGCTTTTTCTGCATTTTCAGCTAAATTCAGCAACAAATGTACACAGTTTACAGCATTCACACGCATTCAGAACATTAAAGCTGAAACTCTTTTAGCCTAAGTATTACTGCCTGTCCGGCAGTGGCTCAGTCAGTAGGGGCTTGGACTGGGAGCTGTAGGGATGCCGGTTCAAGTCCCTGACCAGACCTAAATATGGAGTGTGGACTGCTACTTGGTCCCAGTTCACCTCCTAGGCCCTGCCGTGGTGCCCTTGAGCAAGGCACTGGACACCCCCCTTCCCCCCTCACTCCCATTGCTCCCCGGGTGCTGTGCAATAGCTTCCCACTGCTCCTAGTTCTAGGATGGGTTAAATGCAGAGGCCAAATTTCACTGTGTGTGCTGTGTGCTCTGCATGTGTGACCATTAGAGGGTTTCATCCCTCCGATTCAATTAAATAGAAGAATATTGATGTCAGACGAAGTCAAACTCCCCCTCCGAGTTTCTCTGTGCTTTTTTATTTTACCGGCATGGCCGTGCTTCCATGTTAGCGCATGCAAGTCTTTCTGTTTGGCTAGCTAATGGCCGCTGCTGTAAACTTCTATTATGGAAGTCATCTCTGACATCACCATCCTGGCCCATGGTGTTGTTGCAGAGAAGTAACAGCCACCCTCCAGTTACCTCTCAGGTTAACACTTAAAACTCAGGTTATCGTTAATTATTTGTTTTTGCTGTTAGCACTGTTAGCTGCTAGCTGCCAGATTATCGCCATGTTGAGAGCCGCTTGGAGACAATCCCTCAAAAATATTCTGAATTACACATTCAAGAATATTGATTGAACACATTCCTTTTCACATTTATTATTAAATAAGAATGAACTATGGCTTTACAGCAAGAACAATGAAACAAAAGTAAGATTAAATACATGAATTTCGCACTTAAACCAACCTGCATCTGTTTCTTCTTAAAGGTGGGGTAGGTGCGTTTGAGAAACCGGCTCGAGATACACTTTTTGTTATATTCCATGGAATGCTCTTAACATCCCGATAGCAATGAATATCTTAAGTGCTTTGACAAAAAATCCATACAAAAATGTCATCTGTGGAAGCCGTAGTACTGTAAAAAGCACAACCAATAATTTTAGCCGGCCCGGCTAAAATAACTGGATGGCCTACCTGCCTGTCAGCCTTCCATCTGTGCACAAACTTATCTCGTGCCCTCATTGGTCATGTGCGCGTTTGTGTGTGTTGGAGGAGGGGCTCTGTAAGGAAGTGGCAGATTGTTTCCGGCTGTGTATTTTCAAATTCTAGCGCACTCGAGCTGGTTTCTCCAAAATTACCTACCCCACCTTTAACTGATTGTGGTCAACTAATGACAAAAAAAAGGTGCTAACATTTTCCCAGTGCCTTTTAGCATAATATCGTGAACGTAGCCATTAAGACTTATCTCGCAGTGTTTTACATTTTAAATGATTTTCAACCACATTTTTGAACCAATTTGGGGTGCTAATGTTAGCTTAAAGTAGATATAGCTTGTTGCAGCTGATAAAATCTGCCATCGACATACATTTCAGCCACAAAATCCACAAAAGTTAAGAATGAGAAGTGTGTCTACTGAATGTATATGCCAAATGATGGTATCAGTATATCCTGTATATTCTCTAAAATAGAATAAATATTAGTGTTTATACACTCCCACCAAAAGTTAAATCTGGATAAAGTTGTATATAGAAACCACACAGACTGAATAATAAGGTGTCCTGTGTACCAAGTCAGGGCTGGCAGCCAATAGACATCTATGCAAATTAAATGACATCTGTGATAAGCAAAGAGGTGACAAGCCAGAAAATGTTGCACTCCCAGAATGCCAACAAATAGGTCACCAAAGCAAGAGCAACAACAAGGAAGAGAGAAATGATGGGATTCAGTCGACAGACAAAAAGAATAATAAAATATGGGACAGCCTTACAGCCACTGCTGAGCAGGGTAATGGTGACGAATATATACTAATTATATTGCTCTAGACAGATTCATAACACCTCACAATATGGGGTGTTTTGTTGTAGCGAAGTGAGTCATATGAGAGTGTTTTATTGATTATTTTCCTTTTAGGTTTTGCCTAAATGTCTGTTTTGGTGGCTTCTAAGAATGAGACTGACAAAGTAAAATTAAAATGACAACAGTGAAGAAGAACGAAAAAATAATTGTTGTTGCAGTGTAGGTTTTAGGCATGAGAACAAATGCATAACGCAAAAATGAAATGTTCCTTTTCCCTGCCAGCCTAAAAATAAGGACTCTGCAGGAGCACTTCCAGACCTGACAGTGTTTTGAGTTGTGTTTCTTTAGCTGTTAAGAAACGGAGAAAGAACGACAGCGAGAGAGTAGAAGCCTCTGCCAAGTTTGTGTGTGAATCCCTTACGCTCAACCAGGGATATTGGGATGTCTGCCACGAGGATGTTCGGAGGATAGCAGCTTGGTGAGAAAGAGAGGCACATGAATGAACAATGCAACTGACATCACTCCCCAGCAAGACTTCCTTCTGTGCTGCATTCTGCCCCGCATTCTCCCCCAATCTCTACCTGTTACATAACATTATATCCAGATTCCCTGAAGTACAAATAAACCAAGCTGCCATACTTGGATTCAGTAACAATTCCCTATTTTTTCACAGAAATATAACTCAATATGAGAGGAGAAGGCTGGCAAGATTTTTCTTATTGTCAACAAATACCATAAGAAATTGTATGTGAATGTTTTTTCAATGTACCCAAACTTCCCTGTCCATACCTAAAAGTTATGTTCCTAAAAATGCTGCCGATGTATGATTGTCGTTTTTTAACAAACATCACCAAAGCAGGAGTCAATTCTGCATTTGTTTACTATTTATGTTGTGATCGTAAAGGTATTTTCAAAACTATAGTGATCATGCTCATGTTAATAAAAGGACCTGTCTCATAATGTGATTAAATGTTAATAGTTTTGGGACAACAATGGCGGTAAATGGCACATAGGGATAAGGCTTTGGCTGCGCAGGGCATGATTCAATTAACTATAGGTTTTGGTCTTTAGATTTCTTGGCGATTAGGAAAACAACATACATTTTTGTCCATTGAACCTGCAAAAAACAACTTGATATATCAGCAAACAGTTATTTACACATCCAGCATTGAGCACTTTTTTATTTCGAGTTGTGTTTCTGGCCACCTGGCAAACCAATATCTACTCTCCTTTGTATAGCTTTGTTATTGAGTCTTTAGCTGCAAAACATTTCACTATTTTCAGCAACTTTCTTTTTCTGCCATTTGCCATTTGATTGCATGCCCTCTATCACTTGTAATCTAATCACTTTATATTTTGGTTTGTTTGTTTGATTGTCTGTCGGCACTATTATAGACTATCATATTACTTCTGGACACTTTTAATAAATGGTGAAGTTTTAGCCACAAAAAGAACAAATCAAATGTAGGCGCAGATTGGAATCACAGGGCGGATATACTTTTTTTTTCATCTTCATTAACACTCTGCGCTCTCTGAGTGCTCTTTTAGTGTCTTGAGCACACAATCTACACAAGCACACACATTGGACTCCAAAGTAAAGGAAACATGACATTCTAGGCCCTTGGGTCTCTACCTATTTCTTGAAGCTTTCAAAAACTGTTGATGTGTCATTACTGCAAGTACAGTCTTGTCTTAAAAGATGTAATCAATAGAGCTATCAAGTGGAGGGGAGAGAGATGTGCACATTGCACCATCCTCTCCCTCACACTTATGCTTTGCTTTTGCTGCACTGGAGTAGAAATAGTAAATAGACAATCACAGTCAGCTACTGCTGCTTCTAGCCTCTTCAAGGTTTGGCCCTTTGTTTTAACTTGGGGTTGTTCAATCAGTTCTACTACAGTCTTAAGTGTAGAGTACAAACAGTCCACATGGTTCCAACAACGTCTGCCTTATTGGTGCTGTGGTTTTGTGACTTAATGACCCCTTCTTCTTTTATGCTTGAAATAATGTGCAAACAAGGGAGACTCAAAGTGTGTTCCCCAAAACGGTTCTCTAAAGGAAGACAAATGTTTGAGGTCGGAGCAAGGTGCTTTAAACAACCGAGTGCACAGAGGGACTGCCGAAAGCAGGCAAGCATCGCTTCTGATGCAAGTCTACAACAGCGCTGCAGACAGGTAGGTGGCTGCAGAAGTGGGTCATTTAAGGTCAAGATGGGTGGAAGAGGGAGACATGCATCTCCTTACGATCTAATTAATACCTCAAAGACGTCAATGAAGCTGTTTTTATCCTCTCTTCTAGTATTTGGGTTTAAAACCAGACTGACACCACCTAACAAGCCACCAGTGGCCCAGGAGGTCAGGCAGTTAGTCTGAGCGATCGAGAAAGGCTAAGCCCCGTCTGTCACGCCACCAGATGAGGAGATTAGAAGGGGAGATACGTAAAGAGAAAACTAATTTCAAAATAACAAGTGGGAAATTGCGAGGTAAAGGTGCATTGAAAAGCCCCTCGGGGTATTTTAATACATGTATAATGTGTTTTTGAAGACGAGAAGAAAAAAACGGGATCATTCATCGTCTCGTCAGACTTAAGTATATTCAAAATAGTGTTCTGCTAATTAATATTTCACAGCTCACCTCTCAATATGATGGCTAATGTCAAAGCCTCATTAATAGTGCGGCTGTATTGGCACTCTATATACAATGCTCTTTGGGAGACACGTTTTTACTCTTTGGCGTGGGAGAACAGGGATAATCATGATGACCATTGACACCCACAGCAAAAGCCGATAAAAGAGGAAATAACTGATGCTGATGAGCTTTAAAAAAACAGATATGTTTGGCTAATGAGGATTGATCCATCAGGAGCAAAAGTTGATATTCATATTCTGATTTACAATGGATCGGTAACATTAAACACAGCTCATCCTTATCTCAGGGCCATTACAAAATGTATTCACAGCCCCTCATCAAGCTATGCATGCAGGCAGCAGTGCATCCTTGAATTTAACAAGCTTATATTTTTGAACAGGAACATTTTCTCTGCTTTTCTTTTTTTTCAGATCGTAAAATACCACACTCATTTCAATCAGATGCAGATGAGTGAGGAAAACATAATGAACCCAATCATGGCGATTTTCCACAGGTATTTCGCTCACTCTTCTGCATCCTGGAAGGAAAGAAGATACTAATTTGGCTCGTACGACTGCGAAGGATTTTGTGATTTTCTCTGTGATTCTGCGTGTGTGTATCTGAGGGTGAATTTGATTCAAATACATGCAAGCAACCGTATGCATTTAGCGAATCATCTACTGTTTCAATCCTATAAACCCCCCACTGTCACCACACTGAGACCTGAGGGACTGGAAGAAATGTAATCACACTAAACATATGTTTAAGTTGAGGTGACTCATTGAATAAATACCGGCATGAAGAGAAGTAAAAAGGAGTAATGTCATGAGGATTCATGCTGAAAATCTAGTGAATAAAAACACATTCCCACAGGAGCAGGCTGCTGCACCTCAACCCCCACACATTTTAGCAAGTGGGGGATTTCACCAATTCCAGGCAGTGCTTCATACTGAAAGAGTCAATGGATCCTCCTGGCAGGACTTGCAGATACATGATGTGCGTATAACTCAGCATTCAGGTACAGTGAACAGGTTTACATTTAGGTCTTTCTAATCATAAGCCAAAACTCTAAAATACTTATGGGACCACTTAAGCCCAGCTTTTTGACCTTGTTGAAGATGCAGAGTATTTCATGAATGAAAATGTAAAAATCTCAGATTATACTTGTTTGCTTGTAGAAGCAAGAACAATCTTTACACCAAAGTAAATCCCCCAAAATCAGCCTCTTTCAGATGCTCGAAGCATGTCTTGGTATCACTTTCTGTAAGCAAAGCTGGATAACTGAGATCGACATATGGTATTTGGGTACCACTTTACAATAAGACTGCCTGTGACGGGGCTCTATTGTCCGTATGAAAACACTGGCCTAGTCGGTTGGGTTAAGCTCCAAAAACTTTAATTACAGCAGCAAAAATAAAATAACGAACCAGCACAATTTAAACAAACAAAATAAACGTCCACATCAGGCCGTCCATCACTCACGGAGAGTAAACGTGTTCTACTGTTGCCTTCTCTGCAACGATCTCTCGAACACTTCCCAGCTGTTGCCTTCACTGCAACATTCCCCCGAGTTCCATCTCCAGGGCCAAAACCGTCCATTTTGAACCCATAGCCCCTCCCACAGGCTTACCGTCAACAGGTGACGTAATTACCTCAAAACCACATTGTCAACATAAAAAATCCGACCCAAACATATACACTCTTAACATAATCATTCCCCATAATTAAAAAACACAAAAAGAAATAAGAAATTGCATGGTTCATAGCAGGAATTTAAAACACGGAAGTGATGCGCCTCCATCTTTTCTCCGAAATGTTTGGTGTGTGTGTGTATGTGTGCGTGTTTGTGTCGGCTGTCAGTGGCTCTAACATAGTTTTCATCAACACAGGCTCACTATTTGGCAAGATGAGATGACTAAGCCTTATATTGGCTACTTATGGCGCATTCACACTGCAGCGCGGAGCTCGCTTTAAGCGTGCCGAACCGTGCGGGGCCTGTTTGTGGTTGCGCTCACACTAGGCCTAGTTCCGGCCCGCGGGTACTTTTTCGTCTTTTTTCTGGCCCGACAAATTTGTGGTTCTATCGAGGCCAACAAGTGGGGCCAACAACCGGGCGGAATATGCTAAACATATTTGACCGTGATTTAATTGTAATACACGTTTCAAAATGATGCCGAAGTAACAACATACTGATACCGGTTAGTACAAATCATGAATTAATGCTTTGACAAGTCTGCAGACAGACGGGAGGCGAAGAACCTTTTAAAATGCGTGATGCATCTTCTTATTACAGACACATGCATTTCCAAACATTCGTTCTACCTACGCTGTAAAATATATTATCTCTTCGATTTACACACGGCATCTATTGCACGTATGTCCGTCCTGGGAGAGGGATCCCTCCTCTGTTGCTCTCCCTGAGGTGTTCTCCCATTTTCCCCTTTAAACTGTGGGTTTTTCTCCGGGAAAATCGGGAGGTCGGCTAAGCTAACGCAATGCTCCGACCGTACACGCTCACAACAACGGCCTACAGACATAAATAAGCCAGCGACTGTATTCACCATGACACAGACAGTCTGTGGTTTGTACTTGTTTATAACTTTTGTCTAGTTTCTTAACAGATATGAGGACCTGTGAGCTTGAGTGCTAACAGCTAACAGCTGATGTTGTTTTTATGGGGTGCTCGTTGAAGATGACGTCACGGCTCCGCCTACACTGCGTTACTATAGTAACTGCCGCAGCTCCTAAACTGTAATGTGAGCGCAGCATTAAAGTGAGCCAGGCCTAATAAGGCCAAACCAAACCAAGCCAAACCAAACCAAACCAAGCCTGCAGTGTGAAAGCGCCATTAGTGAATCAACTCAGTGAACAACAGATACCAAGGATGCTGGCTGATGAAGAAGATGAAGTAAGCTAAGTAGCCAATATAAGGCTTAGCAGTACAGATACATTTGGGCTCACTATTTGGCAAGCAACCGGTCACAGTGGCCCTGTTTATCTCATGTCTTATAAAAGCGTATTAATTTTTAAAGTGTTCACAACCTAATTAATAAATGAATTACAAACTATTCGTAAACCCGTTATAAGTGTAGTCTTATTGTAAAGTGGTACCGGTATTGGTATACCTTACGCCTTTGGCAGTACATCACGTCAACTATTGTGAAAGGGTTTTGATTCCTAGAGTTCCAGGCATTCAGTCTTTTCTAGGTATTCAGCTATGACTCACAAACACTATCATGAGGATATCAAATATCAAGGAGAGTGGTAATGGAGAAAAGCAACAGAAAGGGATATGCCTTTTATTCATGAGTGAAGTATACAGTACAAATGTAGCCCGGTTTTAACATAGGTTCCTCTTTGTTTGGCCTTTAAATCATATAATTAAAAGCCTAACCATAACCAAAAAGATTCATGCTACTCCCACAGTCAGTTCAAATAATGAGCGCATTTGAAATGGAAGGTGTCAATCAAA
Organism: Gobionotothen gibberifrons; assembly: GCA_943591055.1. Lineage (NCBI taxonomy): Eukaryota > Metazoa > Chordata > Actinopteri > Perciformes > Nototheniidae > Gobionotothen > Gobionotothen gibberifrons. Next base: position 2,122,203 of record CALSBZ010046654.1, on the reverse strand, counting down.
AGCGCCTGTGAAGCTGGTGAGGAATAACTTGACGTTTCAGCTGCAGGGTGCTACACTGTGTGTGGGAGTGTTTTTTAAGGAACTGGTAATACAATACATACGATCCAGGAAGTTTGAGTAACAGATATTTATATTTAATTGTTTATCCAACTCCACAACGGCTCATAATGGTGGATAATATGATACAAACAGCAGTCTTTGTCGAAGTGGAACGGTGTGTACTCAAGGAGAGGACAGTCACTATTTACACTTAGAGAGAAAACCGGCCAATGATGTTGTTTTTCTCATGACGTACAGTCTCTTAAGATGCTTTGAGGCACTAAGAACGCAGAAAGGTCAGGATGAAAAGCAATGCTTGAAGGTACTGATGCTCATACTTAGATTTAAGAAGCCAGTGTGGCTCTTGATACTGTTCAAAGATAACATTACATTTCATAGCTGCTTATCCAACCACGAAGACAAACTACAGTAGCAGCAAGATATCCAAAAAGAACGTTAGCTTCAAATAAGCCAACCATTTGTAAGTGCTACATACAGAAAAAGGAAGGTCTTAAATGTTTCTTATTGGCCTAGGCACAGTTGTAAAAGAATATTTGTCATTCTGTGAGGGAATTAACATTATTAACAATTAACAGAAGTTGAAGAGGGCTCTGAATGGTATTATCATATCTATCCTGGAAATGTAGGTCTTTTAAATCCATGCCGGTGGCTAAGGTTCAAAGTATTTAAGATGTAGAAAAATACTTCTTTATCCACATCTAAGTAGCTCAACAGGTGGAGTTTAAGAAAAGTACAGGGTCACACAAAGGGCAACCTATATGAAGCACACTCCGAAAGACAGGGTTGTACGATCCTCAAGCCAAATGCATTTTTAATAAGAAGCGAGAAAGACACTGCTGGGAGACATTTGTTCAAAGTCCCACATCATATTGTTGTTGTGTTAACAGTGATACCAGCACTTCTTTAGTTAGGTACATCACAACACAATGGGAGGATGTCATCATGTAGACAAGTAAAATCTCCTCCTGACTTTTAAATCCAGAAGTTTGTCCAACGTAAATTATTTTGTGGCAAAAATTGGGGACCAAATGAAGAGAAATGCATTAGTCATCTGATGTGAATATATTGTTGTATTTGTTCAGCGTCAGAAAGAAAAGGACTGAAAGATATTTGATAGCGGGCATATTTTGCAAGGTATGGGCAGGAACAGATTAGCACATGGGGGTAGATTTAAGGAAGGAGTTGATAAGCCCTCACTAAGGAGCAGACTCCAACCATAGCTGGTGCAGATAAAACACACAATAGATAAGTCTCTGGATGTCATTGGAGGACACAGCACATGAGGCATGTGAAAGGAAAAACCAGGCTGTGTTGGAGATTGGAGAACTGAGATTGGAAGTTGGAAATTGGTTGAGATTATAACAAAGTTGCTCCTTACCATAAATTGGTCATTCGTGGGCAGAGTTTAACATGAGTGGGGAAATTGGAATCACATGATTGTTGGAAATGAGTCACATTATTTGCATATCAAATTCAATTTTCTCAACGGCAATGGATGGAAAAGGGTTTTTGGTAAGATGCTTGAAATAAGATGGTAGATAAGCTTAAGAGATGTTAGATGGGGTATTAACAGTTCAAATGTTGTTCTTCAAAGTATAAATGGAAGCCACCATTGGACGGCATCACGCACCACACATGGGGAACTCATCTCCTCAGGGGGCTTGACGTTGAAGTCATATATGACCGTGGTTTAACAAGTTTAAAGCCTAGGGTTAGGTTTTTGCTTCTAGTGATTGCAGCTATGCTTCAAATATTATATATGAAATGTTAATTTGTGAAGATTGACTTGCTGAACAAAACATGTTCTTTACCAGTCTTGGATTATGGTGCTTTACATGAATGCCTCTGAGCAGTGCCTAAAAAGTTTGGATACTGTGTACCATTGTGCATTACGTTTGGTTACTGGATGTGGATATCGTGTACACCACTGCACTTCGTATGCTGCTGCTAATTGGCCATCTTTGTCTGCATGCAGACTTTCCCATTGGTTGGGTTTTATATATATCCCTGCTTGGGCTGGTTCCCTCTTATATTTGCACATATATGTGTAAAAAACAAGTCTACATGGCCTGCGCTCCCAAGATTGTATTCAGGTGCTGGTTCCTAAAGTGAGAACAGAACTGGGTATAAAAGCTTTTAAATATGCTGCCCCCTCTGCTTGGAATAATGTACAGAAGGATTTGATCACTATCGGGGAGTTCAAGTCCATCTTAAAGGACAGAGAACAAGAATCCATTGGTCGATGTGATTGCTCGTATATCCCAAAATTGAATTATTTTTAATGATTTATAATAGTTTATTTTATTTGTATATTGGCGGTTAATGTGCCATTTCGTTTGTGTTTTACAACAGCTGTATTCGCCTGCCTGTATTGTTTTGTGTTTTATCTGTTGTAACTTTGTTCATGCTGCCCACTTGGCCAGGTCGCTCTTGTAAAAGAGATTTTAATCTCAGCGAGACTTTTTACCTGGTTAAATAAAGGATATCTATATGTAGGTAAAATTAACTTCGATTTGAAACAGAGCTGAAATTTGGAAAATAATCCAACAAAAGACAAATTGGCTTTTTGTTGAGGTATACCAGCACATAATGATGTGATCTTATACGTTCAATGGAAAATCTCCTAAACAACTGAAACTGTTTGTTTTTCAATTATGCCCTCACTATTTTAATTATGTATGCCCTCACTTCCAAGCAACATGGGTTTAAAGGTACCAACTCCTGTAAAAGGGAAATAATGAGGTTTGATTTGCAATTATACTGAGCCAATGTAATTTCTACTGCATTATGTTTTCATTGCCTGAAGTATGCAGACTCACCATGGATTATGACACAAGGGTTTTCCCTTCATATTGTTTGTGCTTCTTTTATAATCAAGCAGTCCCCGTCAACTCCCCTACCCCTGCAGTACGCTGCAAGACAAATATGTGTGTGTGTGTGTGTGTGTGTGTGCAGGTGTAACGGACGTCAACTGTGTTCCCATGAGAATGGAAAAATGACAAAAGATGTGTTTATATTTCCAATCTTATTCCCTCTCCCCCGTTTCATAAGGCAGTGCTGACGCAGAGACAGCAGGGACGGAGGAAGGTCTGTGTCTGTTAGTTTTCCGTATCCCCCCCAAAGACCCCTCCACCAGAGGCTAAGCCCCGGGGGAGAGTTGGCTCCGGAAGACACCTCTTTTGTTACGACACTGACAGGCAAAGCGTGGCCTTTCTCCAACAGAGCCCAGAGGTGACAGCACTGGGGAGAAGCCCTGTGACCTCAGTGCCACTCACTCTGCCAGAGAGCTGTCAGTCTCAGGAAACACACACCACGGGAAGGGACTCACATTAAAGAGTTAACACACAATTCTCACCCACGCATCCGTAAGCACACACACACACACACACACAGATCTTGTCACTCAATTAAACAGTGTATGTGATCTGACTCTAGATGGAAGGTGCTTACGTAACACTTGAATCATCTCACAGGTGTAATTGGATGTCGGTTTGGGTCGCGTGGAAGAGGTTCTGACGCCAGCAATATCTAAGCTCACATGTTTCAAAGTCTCCCAAAAATAACTAACAAACAGGTTATTTCTGGATGGGAAAAAAAACGCAAACATACTAAAGAACTCACACCTGATATTCTTTTATTTTACATTCAAAACATACATACAGTATCTGGTACAATGTTTTTGTAAAAAATTGATATCTAGTTATAAAAGGTAACTTTACCTAGTGTTTTTTTCAAATACTGCTTTTATATTTATATAATATTGTTAAATGCAGTCCTGAAAGAAATATATTTCCTTCACATTGTAATAATAAATTGCTTTCAGAGGAAAAGCACACAGTAACTCAAAAAGACACATTAATTCAAAATAGATGCAAATTCATGTTTTTTGATATACTGTAAGTGGTTGACTGGTTGTCTTCACAAACACACAAAACACGGACAGATGTGACACAAGCTCGCAAAGAATCCTAGTTCCTTCGCTACAATGTGTAACAGCATCCTTAAAAAGTGTAAGGCAGGCAGAGAAACACGACGACTCTGTATATCACAGGATGTAAACACAGGTCCAAAGGCCTTGTGTACAACAATATAACATTTACCATAAACATTGCATTAAGACACAAACATGGACACACAATTTGAGATGTAGGAAACCAGACTCAAACAACAAAACCAAGACACATGACTCGTAATAAGTGCCTTGGTGTTGGGTTCAAACCCCACTGCAGTCAGCATGTCATTGTGTCCCTGGGCAAGACACTTCACCCCAAATTGCTCCTGTGGGGATTGCCCACATTATTGAGTATGTAAGTCGCTTTGGATAAAAGCATCTAACAAGTAACATGTCATGTAATATGTTAAACAACATACTTTAAGGATTTCTTTTTTGCATTAGAAATCAAAATGGCAGTCTCGACGGCCCTTACTAAATATCAAATATTTGAGTCAGGTAAGGGCAACATTTCTTATAATCAATGTGTTCTTTTGTTCAACTTTATCCCTCAGAAGTCTATTTCTATTAGAATTTAAAAACAGTCAAAAAAAGTAGGTCATCCAAGACTTATATAATAACAACTCTTAAATTCAAAGTACTGTCTCATTACAGCCACAGTGGAACGGGATCAGTCAAAGACCGATGTTATTCCTTCTCATCATCTACCTTTGTTCTTCGCATGAATAAAAAACCCAATACCCATCCAAAGTATTCACTGAGAATGTGCTGTATTCACACTCGGACTGTAAACACACACAGATTTAGAGCAGTGACATTATGTGTTCACCATGTTTCGTACACACAAGGTCCCTGGAGCCACAGCAGATAAAGGCAGTGGTCATTTTCTTCTGTCTCATAGTGGTTTCCCAGTAAGAGCATAAGGTCTCACAGTGGCGGCCAATCATTTAAACCGACCAGGAATGTAGAGTGATGAGCTTCTTGGCAGGTGTGCATCCCCACCTTTACAGGTACGTAGTTTACAGTTCCTCAAAGAAGGCCACCCGGGTCTTGGTGCTCTGCAGTGTTAGCTATGGAGGAAACAACAGACCACATACGATTTTTTTAGTCTGAAGTAAATAAATACTTAAACAACAAGCAAGGGAGAAACAGTTAAACAATTGGACATTGTCACTGAAGAGTGATGTCACAGAAATCATCACCTTTGTATATTCAATGCAAGCACCATGACCACCAAGTCTGCCTCCGTTTCTGACTGAGACAATAGCAAAGCGTAGCTGATGGTCAGGCATCATAAGGTGATGTCCAGAAAAGTGCGGGAAAGTACCGGATAACATGCAATTGCCCAAAAGTCTGACCAAAGTTTTGAATAGCTAATTTTATACATTAACTTCTGTAGTGCAACATTATCTTGGTGTTACAGATGGGCACTGTCATGTTTGTAGGCAACATGAATTATGGGCTGTTTATTTTTGCCATGTACAGTCATTCTCCCTCGTTGATAAAGACGCATAGCGGTTCAGTATAGTTAGAACAATGTTGGGTTGTGGAGTGGGGGAGATATACCTGTCGATCCTTGATGCCTAAAAAGATTCAAACTGTATGTCTGTTTCCTGTTTTATTTTTGAAAGTGTTTCACCCCATGTGTCCACGTGTCTCTTTTGATTACCTGATCATGTTCACCTGGTGCCCCTGTGATTTTCTGCCCTCCTCAGCTGTGTCGTGTTCGTGTGATTACTCCTGCAGTTATTTAAGTTCTGGTTTCATGTCATTATTAGTTGGATCCTTATTTTCAAAGAGGTTTGGGCTGTTTGTTTAGCCTCACCATGCTATGCCAGAAAACATTAACGTTATTTTTGGGTCCACCCTCCATTTCTCTCACGTGACACAAACGATCCGAAGTCTGCAGGAAGGAATACTTCTAATATTCGTTGATACTAAATGTGTTGGAGGCAACAAACTACATCAACTCCTGTCTCGCAAATGTCACCCGTTCTCATCTGGTCACCCAACCCTAGCACCCTGCGGGGGTCTCTACTTCTTGGGAGCTTGTTGCACTCTAATCTTACTAAACCCAGTATTTTATAACGGCCCGTCCACACAGCGGCGTGCGTTGAAGCTTGCCAGCGGGTGTGTCTGAAACTCGACCAACAACATCACATGAATCTCCCGCCCCTGACACACAAGCAACGGTTCTTATGTCCTCTATATAATATCTTACATTGTTGGAGGAGCTTGGGACCTAAGATTTTCATTGCCATAACTACACTGTAGCTTCTGTGCATATGATAATAAAACCATTGAATCTTGAATCGTTTTAAACACCGCAAAATACTGGACCAAGGTCAATGTAGCCGCCATGCTAATGAAGATACACACATCCATGATTTCTGCAAAGTACATATAAAAAAAGCCCAAACAACCACAGAACATTTCGATACAACACGTGATTGTGACTCGACTAATCAAATATGTTCTCATAAGGAGAGGATAACTGGAAAGTCTGTAGACTGTTGTGTATTACCTGAAAAGACCCCCTTAGGGTAATTCTGTTTTGAATTCATGTCTGATGGTATGTAAAAGATATGCAGCATTCTTGATACAATCTACATTGAAACCCAAATCAGGCTCGATGTGTAGGTTATTTTAAATTCCTTTCTACTGCGGGACTATCAAACAGAGCAGGGTGTGGAGAAGATCAATGCCGGTCAGAGAAAGTACTGCTAATTGTTTTTCTGTCCAGGTTTAAATGAGCTGGTGATGAATTCATTCAGACTGTGCTTTAACCCCTTTGGCACAGCTTAGCATTAGCTTGTCTAAAGCAGCTTCTGTGAGCACTACTTCCCCTCTTCAACATCTGTAGGGTAAAGGGAATTATAAATACGCTGCCAAAGTAAATATTAGACTGAGGATGATTGAAGAGAGTTTGGAAGAATCCAGCTTATTTCTGGGGAATGTGTAGATGGAGGCAAGTAAATCTGAACAGATAATGTGTGGGCAAGGGATTGATTTGCAGCACGATGTTTACAGATGAGCTTCTATTGTCCCGGCTGACAGGCAGACTGAAGCGTACTGTGAGTGTGTTCTCAGCTTTGTACTGCACACGGCAAACAGTCTCCATGTCGGGAAGAGAGCAAGAACTCTTTATAAAAAGGTTTTCATATTTCACAACAGCAACCTATTGACATGAAATGAATGTGTTTGTATGTTGTATGGATACTTGTGAAGACTGCGATGAGAGCAACCTCTATGGTTGACCTCTTTTGTGCCACTTCACACAGTCTGGATAGAATAAAAACACTCCCTCTGTGTGAAACTGCACACGGGATCATGCAGCTCTAGTGTTGTGATCCAGGCGATGAGAAGGAGCTTTCAGGAGGGCCTTTGTAGCCGAGTGGTAACTGTGCATACCACATTACAGCAACATACACCAATTATATTATTTGCCAACCACCATTTTTATTGAAATATTATCATGAAAGAGTACCTGATTAAGATAATGATGCAGTCTTTCTACTTCGTTATGAAGCTGAGCAAAGTGTGAAAACGTGGCTTTTAGCAAAGGTTTGGCCACGCAGCCATCCAATGTTTAAGATCAAAGTTCAACTCTGAGCGCTGGATGGAGAAACAGCCAGTCTCTTCTGGCTCTCAGACTTGTCCTTTCTTGCTCTTTCCCTCTTCTCTCCCCCCCCCCCCCCTTCTCCGTGACACAGCTTCCTTTTCTTCATCCTTTGAACATTTTTGGTCAACCTCTGCCTCCCCTCGGATCCTGGCATCGTTTTGCAACGTTGACCTGGTTTCCTCACTGTCCATTCCACTTCTTCCTGCAATGCCATGTGCCCCCCCCCCCCCCCCCCCCCCCCCCCCACAAACACAAACCCCCCCCCCCCCCGCCTCAATCAATTAATGATTTTAACTTTGCTCCCCCCCCCCCTGCATGCAAAAGGTGCCCCCCCCCCACCCATCTACATGACAAATGAGCAGAAATCAATTAGCGCTCGCTTAACAGGAGTATTTTACAGTGGGACACAGGAAGGCAGAGAGGGTGGGCTTTTTTCTAATGCAATGTACTGAGAGCACAGATCACATTTGTATTTGATATGTTTTATTGAAGTGACAGACACACTGGGGTGGGACGATAAAGGACAATGTGTCTAATCTGCCAGTTGATCAAAGGACAAGGGGAACTTTTTATAGCAAGTCCATCGCCAATCAATTTAGGATTATCCCTTCGGCTAAAAGGAGATATTTCCGTCTCATTTCATATCGTCAAGCGAGACACTTCTGTGAGATGAAATACTTAAGCTATTCTCGCTGAGGGAGTTGACCTAAGATGCATACAGAAACACACATTTCTCTCTCAGTTGATCTGTGAGATCTTTTGAGAAAGTAGACTTAAGACCAGTAATCACTGTGCGGTTTTAGAGGTCATAGTTAAAACATGAAGGAGTGCTCCACCTCTCTGCAAGGGGTTCCATCCAAAAAGAAACTTTAGTCTGAAAAATACCCCGGGGCAAAGTTTAGATTGTTGCTATTAAGTGATGCTCTGAGAATCAGTAAGAACCCGCCTATGAATACTAAGAGGGTTAGGCAAGTCCTTGAAAGATTATGTAGGATCAGTATTAAAACCACATTTACACTTCTTGTGTCTCCAGCTGATTGGACAGCTTTTGAATAGCTAAAGAGTAACTTGTAAATGTAACTGCAATGCATTAGAAATAGGACAGGGTGTTTTATTAACTACCTCTCTAAAATGATTTGATATTTTATCCAATCCAATACAAGAAAGGCTAATCTGCAAAAATACCGTACACTGCCATTCACACAGGGATTTGATTTGATTCAATTAGGAATTGCATTGGTATCTTTACTAAAACAAAGTGTGAATAACAATAGTTTCTCAACTTGCCAACCCAATGAGAAATGACGATATGATGCAAGGTGCAGGCAACGACTGCATGTAATTATGGCTGTAACCAGATTAAATATATACTTTACAAATGTTTCATTAGGACAGAAAAGCAATCAATACACATCTGAGTCTGCAAACACTGCTGAGTCACCATGATTACAAACAAAAACTCTGCCCTTAAATCTTGATGAATGATTGATCTACAGTATCTATTCCTCAGTAGAGTAGGCTGCAGGATTAAAGCCATAATGATTGCACTTAAAACATCACTGTTGATTAGGTTTATTAAGTTGTGGGAAGCTGAAATTGTGGTCGCCATTAATTATCAATTGATTGTGCAAGTATTTCTGCAGGGAAATTGTCAAAATCCCTTTAAGACAGGGGTGCCCAATACGTCGATCGCAAAGGTAGTGTGGGTAGATCGCAAGGCATTGAAAAAAAAAAATGTTAAAAGATAGCCTGTCATCCATCCTTACTATGGCATTTGCCACTTGATTGACATACAGGTAAGCCAGTCTGAGTTGTATTGTGCCATACGGGTCCATACAGTTATGAGGGGGGCCTCACCTCCTCATCTGAAGCGTAAATGCGGCGCACTATTCTACGCTTATGTGGCGCAAATAGTGTAAGCACGCCACAGTTTATCCGCCGTTTAGTCCACTAGCACCCCCCCCCCCCCCCCACCCCCCTCACGACACAGATTGGGCAGGGGCGGCCCTGTAGGTAGATCATTTGGGCTTAGTCATTTTAAAAGTAGCTCCCAAGCTGAAAAAGTGTGGGCACCCATGCTTTAAGAGGTAGATGTGAATCCATTTTCGGTTCTGCTACTAGAGTTTCTGTTGCATATACACAAGATGCTAAAATAAATACAAATGATTGACAGTGAGTGTAAATAGACGCGGCCTGAACGGGGTCAGTAGAGTGTATTTTGGAGAGATGTACGCTTGGCATGTGTTACAAAGTGTGTTACCTGTACAGCATGCAAGCAGCCAAGCTGAGATGTACCTTTTTAAAGTTGCTGTGCTTGCTGGTCCCCTGCTCGGTGTTCTGGTTGTGAATGATGTCCAGAGGAGTCTCTCTCTCTTTCATCTTCAGACTCTCAATCTCTGTCTTCAGCTCATTCAGCTGCTCCTGCAGGTGCTTGCTCTTCTCCATGTACTCCACTCTGAACAGGATCACATTGCAGGTTGAGAGACAGTTAATAAGAATATATGTCCCCGCACTGGGGATACTAGTCCTCATTAGATCTAACTACAGTATAATAGCTAGCACTGAATCAATGGGCATCTCTGCTTCACTCCTCTTAACATGGGCATGGTTGTTATAATAATAATAATGAAGCTTGTACTGTTAAACTATTATTAAATGAGGTAATTCAACGGCCCTCTGCATGTCGGAAAAAAAGTGAATCCTTGTATCGAGTGAATTTTCTCTAAAAACTTCAGATGGTTTCTTAGCACTCAGCAAATAATAATTAAAACACAACCTCTATTTTATGTTTAGTAACTTTTTTCCAGGCATTCTAAAGCAAATTAAAAGTACTATTTTGAGAATCTGTGCTGTAAAATGTGCAAATGATTAGGACGTACAGCTTTGTAAATGTATCTATGACAGCCGGTGGGGGAGGTTTGCTAATGCTTGTTGAAAAGTCCATTATAAAAATGAAAGAAAATAACACTTCTTAATAAGAAATCTCCCTGGTCATCACTGTCATGCGACAATTGCATTTTTGTATTAAAGCTCTTAATTCCATGGCAGTCTTTCTTCTTCTTATGAACAGTAACCCACCAATCGTCGACCTGTAGCCTCTCGGCTCACTTGCCTTATTAAATAAAGCTTAATTACCTAACTATATAACAGCAAGGAGGTAATTACTCAGCTCTATTTAAAATGTGTTTTTCCTGTCTGTAATCACTGACACCAAGACAGAATGCCGTCAGTGACATCAGCGAAGGTCGATCGCCAACTGGAAGTAGAATCCTGAATTCATGTACATCTTTCTCAATCACATGTTAGTGCATTACAAATCTGTCAAACTTTATTTAATCAGATTTTGCAGAGGCTGCAAGATATCAGGCAGCCCCAGCAGAGTAAAGCCGGCCACTCACTTCTCCTTCTCGATCTCCATGGAGAGGCGTTTCATGTCGGTGTCTTTAAAGTCAAAGCTGAGGTTCTCCCTGCTGAAGCTCAGGTCGGGAGGCATGCTGTCAGATGGCAGGCCAGGAGACTAGGAGGGGAGATGAAAGGAGAGAGATTAGAGGGAAGGAGGTGAAGTAGACGAGTTGGCAGTGGGGGGAAAACGGAATAAAGAAGACAGTGAGAGGGACACGAAAATGACAGAGAAAAGGTAGAAAGGGTTCAAATAAATACATAAAGGAGGAGTAGATGAAACAGAGTGACAGGAAATACAAGGGAGGAATGCATGGAAAAGACATTAGGGACATAAGGGAGATACAGAAGGGATGAAAGATATCGACGTTGATGGCCATGGACCGTGAACACCCAAATGTATGCTTTTAGATCCTGACCAAAGGTCTGAAATGCATCGGCCACATGTCACTTTGGGAGTGAGCCAGTAAAGAAGTGGACCTAATACACAATATAAATGTAAATCCATTGGTTGGCGTGGGATTCCAAACTACAGTATGGATTCAATTGAAGTAAATACAGACTGGACAAGCAGAAAAAAGGCTATTTGTCCGGTAAAAATTGGAATTGTAAATAATATGTGTGTGTGTAGAATTTTTTTTGTTTTTACGCATGATCTGATAAATCTATAAGGGATAGCATGTCTTTTGTATTAATGTGCACCAATCTGTTTAGGCTTTTCATTCATAACCTTACAAATCAGTCATTCTTTATCGATGGCCAGCATTAGAATCTGTGTGTGTGTGTGTGTGTGTGTGTGTGTGTGTACATGTGTGTGAGC